>WEIT01031372.1:91669-136600 GCA_013389985.1 Dryoscopus gambensis
GGGAAAATCCCCCACTGTATGGCCAGGGTTTGGCTGGCAGTGCGGGGCTGCAGCCTAGAATCAGGCTAAGCCACCACCACACTTTCAGCTAGGAAATGACCTGTCACTGGGCTGATGTAAACAGTTACTGCTCCATGTTTTCATTCTAAGCCCTATTGTACCATTTAGGTGCACCCTTCTGGTGTGTCTGACCATTCCTTGGCAAACAAAGACAAAAACTGTGATCTAATACAGTGGCAATAGGCTTCATGGGATAGTCAGTAACAATCCTCAGTGTCACGCATGACAGACGACTTTGGTTGCCATAGTGATGGCAGCATCATTTGTCTCTAAAAGGTGACAGTTTTTTCCCCCAAGCTCTTTAAATGTTTGATTGAAAGACTCTGACACAACTATTTGATATTGATCAGTGAGTGACTGAATGCCCATTGCCAGCAATAGCATTGCATCATTCACCAGAATGGGCTTTAATGAACAGACTCCGGCACTTTCATTTTTCCCAACCTCCTTAACAGTTTTACTCTTTTTTTTATATCTTTTTGTTTTTTTTTTCTTTTAATAATCAATGAGGATAGCTTTAGTAACTCAGCAGAACAATGGTGCTACAGTTTTCTTGTTTTGAGAGTACTGATGGAGGCTGGCCAATCGGGTCATCCTGTGATGGTTGAAATAATTCATCAAGCAGAAATAATCGGGTAGACAAAAATATGTCTTTATGGTATGTGACATAGTGCACTGCTTCCCCTCTGCCCCAAGTCTCTTGTTCCCAGGTACCAGCTCTTGACATTCTTGGGAAAGGTTTTAAACTTTTGCTGGAGTCTTTTTGCCCTATCATCTTCAAGATAATATTTCATTCCCACTCAGATTTCTCTTCTCCTACAAATGTGTCTCTTTTGCAGTGCCTAGCAGGACAATGATTAATCTGTCAAGAAATGCTTAACTGAGATTCCAGAAAGTGAGAGAGAGAGGATCTGTTGTGTAGCTTGCCTCAGGAGTGTACAAATATTGTTGTTCTGATGGACTGAAATTCTACCTTCTCTTAAATATATTGATTTCTTTCTATATGATTCTTCAGCAGCTGTTTTCTGAGGTTGGTGATACCAGTCAGCCATATGATGCCAGGTTTTCTCACTGCATGGGATTTCTTTCTTCTCAAGCATTTTAAAGAAAACCCATTATTTTTTTTCTGAAGGGTTTATTCCAGTGGCTTGGTTTTGATGGGGTCTGCCTTCTACTTCATTTGTGAGTAGTTTAGTGGAGATGTATAGTTAATGTAAAATGGTAGTTAATGTTACAAAATAGAGAAAGGAGACTCATCTAGCTAAGGAGAAATATTATCTCGATGTTGCCCTGTTTTTCAGCCTTCTGATTGTTTTGCATATTTTCGGAGTCAGAGCTTCTATGTTCTCACAGTTTGATGTAAATAACAGCTTGTATTTATCTAACCGTTTCTTTGTTATGGATTCTTTTCCCATGATAGAAAAAGGTTGATGGATTCTTTGTCCAGCCAGTGTGATTGAAGAGGTGTCACCTCAATCTTCCAATCCATTGTCATCTTCAGATCTGTATAAATATTCTTGAGAGAAATTAAAGTTTGGATTTTAATCCCTGACACTTCGTCTGAGCACATGCGTCTTTTATTGTGTCCACTAGCGACATCTCAACACTTAGGGCTGATACTTAGGAAACAAATCACAATTTTCTTTTCTTTGACCACAACAATTCCTGTTCTTTTACTGATGAGACACTTCCCACCCCAGCATGCACCCCACTCCACATTTTATTCCCACATGGCTGAAGTTGTAGAGCTGATGTATGTTAGGAGGTGGGGTCTTATCCTTGTTTGATCTGGAGCTCATTCCTGGCTTGCTGCAGGAAATGTTATAAGGGTTTTCATCAGTGTTTACAGCTGCAACATCAGTGGAACTAGTTCGTAGGTGACCTTTATTCAGTGTTTCTTAACTGTGTCCTAAGCTCTTCAAAAGCTGTTTTTCAGGGTCTGACTTGCCCATGATAAAACAGGAGGAATAATAGAGGCACTAGGCAGCTGTAGGTCTGGAGTGAGTGATGTTTGCTTGCATTGAATATGTGACATCTTCTGCATGAATTGGTGTGAGCTTTTTCAGCTATTGTCATAGGAAAAGAGGAGAGCAACACACAGCAATACTTAATGCGTTTCAAAATATGATAATGCTTTTGCAGAGAACTGCTTGCTACAGAACTCTATTTTAAATAGTAACAGGGATTCTTAAAGGTGCTCTTGAGTTGCTGCTGGCTTCTTTTGTTGGGTTTTTTCCCCTTAGCTTTTGCAAACCAAAGAAACTGCACACGGTTATTTTCCTGAGTCTTCTAGATGGATTTTTTTCTCTTCAGAATGTTTGTTTTTTATAATACCTGACACAGAGGAGTTCATGCTATTTTCTGGTCTTGAAGTACTAGTGAATAATAATGTTTAATAAAAGAAGTTGTCTAGACTCTTTCTCTGTCCTTGGTCAAATCTCTCTCACAAGTGTTCACTATTCTGCTTCTCAGTGACTCATTAAAGTTTTTAGAATTGGCATGTTGGGGACTTATACATGAGTAGAATAAACTCAGTCATCCCACTCAAAAGTTGTAAAGAGCTGGCAGGGTTATGTGAACAGTCCAATATTAACTGGTTTTAATAGGTCTGGGGCTACTCTCTTGTCCCTTTTTTTTTTTCCCCACACACTCAAAATAGAAGAAAATAACTTGACTTTGAACTTTCTGTTGGTATAAGCTTTTTAAGTCTGCCTGTCTGGAGACTTAGGTATTTGCAATATGATTTTTCTAGTCATGGAATGTAAGCTTACTAAGACATCTTGAAGTGATTTCATGGTTTGTACATTTTAAAAATAATTACTCCAAATTTAATAATGGGTAATATTATGTGAGCAGTCTTCAAGATGGTCTGCTTTTAAAACTTCGAAAAATGTTAACTCAAAGCACAAAAGTCAGATTTTTTTTTTTGGTCAGGTACAGGGAAGATGGTTTCTTTAAAATTCACTTTTCTATCTAACCTGACTGTGCAGTGTTACTGTGTTTTTAAGGTATGTCCTTTATAGCACCCTCACGGGGCTGGGACACATTACCATTTCTGCTGAAATGGGGAACAGGAATCAGTCTGAAAAGCCTACAGGTTTCACTGTATTAGAATTATCAAGTGAACCAGGTAAGGGTACAGAAATGCAAGTGCAGAGAAACAGGCATGGTGGACTTAAAACTTGATCCTTTTATTCAGAAATAAACTAGATATAAATGGTTCTGATCTGATGGGTTGTTTGGTTTGGGTTTGGGTTTTTTTTGTTTGGTTTTTGTTTTGTTGGGTTTTGGTTTTGTTTTTTTTTTAAGATTTCTAGTTAAATTCATTATCTCAGCAGTCATAGGAGACATGCTCTAATTTTGTCAAATAGACCAATAAGGACACACCTTTAGGCATTTGTGAAGTGTCTAGATTGGAAGTCTGACTTGGAAAGCTGCCACTTCTTCAACTCCAACTACTGCCATCAGCCATATGTGATACCAGAATCTTTTAGGTTGGAAAAGACATCCAAGATGGAACTCAACCTTTGCCCAATCACCACCATGTCAACCAGGCCATGGCACCAAGTGCCACATCCAATTGCTTCTTGAGCACCTCCAGGGATGGTGACTCCAACATCTCCCTGGAAAGCCTGTTACAAACTTTAAAAACCGTCTCCATGAAGAAATTCTTTCTGATGTCCAACTTGAACCTCTCCTGGCACAATTAGAGACCATTTTCTCTTGTCCTGTCACTTGTTACCCGGGAGCAGAGCCCAGCCCCTCATCTGGCTCCACCCTCCTGTCAGGCAGTTGTAGAGAGTGATAAGGTCCCCCCAGAGCCTCCTTTTCTCCAGGCTAAACACCCCCAGCTCCTTCAGCTGCTCCTCCCTCATCAGACTTGTGCTCCTGACTCTTCCCCAGCTCTGTTTCTCAAAGTCTTTCCTGCAGTGAGGGACCCAAAACTGGGCACAGGATTCAAGGTGTGGCCTCATCAGTGCCCAGCACAGGGGGATTTTAACTTCCCTGGTCCTGATGCCATACTACTGCTGATACAGGCCCAGTGCCAATGGCCACCTTGGCACAAACTGGCTCACATTCAGCTGGCTGAGCACCCATTAGTGTCCCTATATGATTAGAATACCTTTTCCTTATTTAAAAACAATATTTGTATTTTCTTTTGATGATTCTAATCTGATATCAACAACATCTGGTGGTGATAATTTTTCAACAAAAAACTGAAATAAGAAATAAGAGGTTCCTGGAACATAGCTGAACAAAGAGATGTCTTGGCACCATTCACACGGCATTCCTGTTTCAGATTTATCTTGCATATATGCATCAAAGTTTCTATGTCAAACTGAAAAGATCACAGTAGAAATACTGTAATTCATTTTACTTCTAATTTCCAATCAGTGATTTCCAGAAATTTAAAAACATTATCATGTGTGCTCTATGGCCTTGCACTAAAGAATTGAATACAAACTCAGAAAAAGGATGGTTTTAATATTCTGTTGCTTTAACTCCAATGTAAGATAAAATACTTAATTTCTGGAAGACTAAATGCCTGAGTCAGTCTACAGCTATTTTGTTATGTTTTTGTACTTATTCCAGAAGTAAAATGTGCTTTGTGAGTGATCCTTTATGGGTTTGTTTGGGGTTTTTTAATACGCTTTTGGTTTCATGGTATTAATCTGAAAGTACACATTTCTGTGAACAAGAACTACAAGAAGGTGTAAGGAATGAACTGCTTAATTCAGTAATGTGTTTAGTTGCTTCATTCATTTGCTCACTTGAGGCTATTTTTTTTTTAGGAAATAAATCTTAGTGATATATTGCTTTTCTAATTTTAATCTCTTTTGTGCCTTAAGTGCATTCCTTCTTGGCTGAAATTAAAACCACCACCAACAAAAATTGTGTCAGATACCACAATGGATAATCACATTGGTAAGTGTCTAATATTAAGAGCAATGATTAACTCAATCAGAATGACAAAAATGTGGTAAATTCAGTTAAAAGCACCAAAGATATCCTTTGCAAAATGTCATTAATGGTTGTATTATTAGCTAATAAAAATGTCATCTGAATTGTTTCCCTAATGATCTAGGCTTTAAAACTAATTTAATAAACAGTTCAGTATGTTTGTTTGTAATTCCTAAGTAATTTAATTAATCTGACAGTGTAATATTATTGCTGTTCAGAACTGTGATTTCTAGGAAATTAAAGCAACATGGCACTGGTTTATTCCATCAGATAGCTGAAATTTTTACTGACACTTCACTGTTTGGTAAGTATCCTCATAATTCTGTATTTAAAAAGAGTTCTTACAGTAAATGTTCTCACAAGATAGAGGTATCTATTACAGTTTCTATCTTCAGTAAAAGTTTCAAAAATAATAAAACAACAAAAAAGAATATTTCATTTCATGGCTAATCATAAGGTAGTGATTTACCCCAACACAACCATTATCTTTCTAAGAGGAACTCTTTTTTTTTTTTAGTCTATGCTATTTGTGTTGAACTTTTAAATTATTTGTATTAGGACCTTTCTTCAGCATGAGGAAATATTATGTAACATAGGCCATTTCTTCACTGAATCAATTTAGAATAGCTAAATGTGTCAGATAATCCTTTTTATTTGAAAAAGCAAAGCAAACAACTCTTGTTCATTAGCACATCAGTGAAGATTCCAATTTGTCTTTGAATCATTGTATCATACCACCATTTTAACAGAAAAGATGAACTGAATTAAAATAGTCATCTTGTCTCCAGTATGCACTGCCTGTGAATCTTCAGCCCATGTGCTCAGCTGATAGGAAAACAGAGCTATTGATTTGGGAGCACTCTGCATTGCTTGGCCACGCTGAGGAGCTTCAGGCTGCAAGAAGAGCAGTCTGTCAGTCCTTCCAGTTCTGGAAATCAGTCGTTTGGCAAATGATTCAAAACCGTAAGTGGAAGAAAATTCATGGGGAACATTGGATAACCCTCATAAAGTTTCAGGTGAAAATCTAGTGTGGATTGCGTGGGTAAATCGTTGTTGGTAGAGAGATGGGGGAGTTGAGCTTGTGTGCAAACCTTGCACCCTACCTAATTCCAGAAATCACCAAGCTGTTTTTTCCATCACTGGCCTTCAAAACCATGTTTCTATGCACATCTTGTTATACATTTTAAAGGACCAGCCTAATATTGAATTTTAAACTTTCGATTCCCTACTTTGCAAGACTGCTGCAATGATGACTGGATTTGGAGCCCCACAGGAAAAATGGCTTTGTCAAACAAGAGGCTGATAAAGGGCAGGCAAATAGGGATTTGTTGCACAGCACTTCAACCCCAGTTAATAAGTAATTAACACAATGTACACAAATTTGCATCAGTAAATGCAGCTGTTGTGACCGAATGCTCATACTTTGCTAAAATTGTGCATTTAAAAGTCTTTTACAGATCACACAGAAATAAATGTTTACTCTAGCTGATATCAAATGACTTATTTCCAGTCTGGCACAGGAGTTATGGAAATCCATATATGTGTATATATTTTATTTTACATGGGCTGAACTAGGAACAAAATCCCCTGGTTTTCCCAGCAAAATGGGAAACCAAAATATTTCATAGGTATAAGATCTTTGGTTTTATTTGGAGATTGTAATTCCAGTTTTCTTAATGTTGATTTCCTTCTTATAATACTTTAATGGTAGTAATTTGTTTTGAAAATATTGGATTGTAAGCTTTTGATCTCTCATAATTTTGATCAGAAAACACTCCTCACTGGATGAAGGAAAGAATGAGGAGGCTCTAACAAAATTTCACTATTTCACCTGTAAGCAGGTCTAGTCTGTTATTTGACAGAGCATTTATGCATATTTTCTTCATCCCTATTTACTGTCAGCAACGGGCTACAGAAGGTGATTATGACAATACTAAGATTAAACCAGTAATGCTTTTCTGTGGATGCTCAGCATCTCCAGTCTTTCTGTGTTCTCATTACTGGTGGGCAGTTCTTCCTTTCTTGCACATGTGAGATTGTACACAGCTTTTATGTAGGTGATAAAACCCAGGAAACTTTTAATCTACCTTGTTTTGATAGCATCTTTCCTCACTTTTTAAGTTTCTTATTTTGTTTCTTGGTCTTTCTTGATTAAAATCAACTGCCTATTCCTCCCAGGAATGATCTATTTTGGGCTGGCTTTTTCTTACTAGAAAGTGGAAGATTATTCAGCTGTCGGTATTACCTTGGCTTCTACATATCAATGTTATCAATTCTTGAGATGCCTGACAGTGTTTATGGATGATCATATCTGCGTAGGAAGATGTTCTGCTTCTCAGACTTTCTTGCCCTTCAAGCCTTTTCCTACAAGACAAAAGGCAGTTGTAAACCTAAAATTGATATAAGGATGTTTTTATTATAGACTTACCAGAAGTTTAAAAACCTGATTCCTACATTGATACAAGCTGATTGAGCATGGGCTGAGGTAACTTGTCTAGATGTTCAAGTCCTATAACTTCATTTTTCTCAGAATTAAGGCATAGGGAACACCCAGCTTTGGCCTTAATGGGAAAGGAGGAGTCCCTGTGACAGCAATTTCAAACTGATTTTTGTATGGAATTTCTATGAGCTGTTTTTCATCTTGTTTTGCAAGATTGCAATTGGATTTGGTTTTTAAGCAGTGTGTTACATTACACTGGTATTGAGAATACATTATTGAGCCTTTGAAGCAAAATATCTTAATTATCTAGAAGTTGAATAGCTGAATTCAAACATCCCCAGGGATCTGCTGCTCTGCCTGCCCTACTCCAGTTTAAGTAAATCTGAACTCTTACAACATTCAGAAACTGGGTGTTCTCTTCTCTATGACTGCTCCCCAAAGCCTTTGTGGCACAGAGTCCCTGAGTGTGACCATTTCATTAGAGACTTGTACTGCCTGAAAGGCTGTCTGTGAAGATCCACTGGTGTGTATGAACGTTGCAGAAATGGTTATTTAAGAAGACAAACTTTCAACTTCATGAACTAAATGAATTTCAGGTCGAGATGAACACATGTGGGGGAAATAAAACAGAAATAATGAGAAATAGGGTTTTAATAAATGCTCTTAATTTAAACTGGCAACATTCTCTTATTTTCACCCTCCAAACTACAAGTTTTCTTTGTATGTACACCTTTCACAAAAGGTTATATAAATACCACATTTTGCAAAACATAGTGGTCTTGGGCAGTCTGTTCCTTTGGTTTATGTTAGGAGGCTGACCCAAAGACTCTAATTTCTTTATGTATTGGACTGGATTAGAGTTGCTCAAGTTCTTTCTCTCCAAGATGTAGACTGCTTCTTCTGGGTATTGCTAGAACATCACTCAAGATTACCAGGTTTTGGATGTGATTTCTTTGTGCTATGGTTTCTTTACCATGATTAGTGCCTCACTGTTGGAAGCTTTAGTCACCTGTGGAGAAAGGACAGCTGAGTGTATGAAGTGTAATGAAACCTCTGGATGTGACTGTCAACACCTGATGCCAAGAGCTTGAATTTAAAACACTTTGTCCACTAAAGATTCCTGATAATGAAGGAAATTCAAACAATAAGTAATTGTCTTCTAGGAAATTAGAGTTCTGGAACAAGTGCACCCTGAGAACAAGTGCTTTGTGGGTTTGTGCATTAGGTTGTTGCTTTACTTCCTTATTTTGTCCTTTCTTATGCTGTCTCTATGCTTCCTACTACTTTTGATTATTGCACTTTGGTTGATAATTGATAAAGAAGTCAAAGCAAAGTGAGGAAACAAGTCTTGCTGGCATGTAAAGAATTTGATACAAGAATAATCATCATTTCACAGAATCCCAGAGTGGGTCAGGTTAGAAGGAACCCCAGTGGGTCATCTAGTCCCACCTCCCTGCTCAAGCAGGGTCATACAAGAGCACATTGCTCAGGGTTGCATCTGTTCTGGAATATCTCAAGTGAGGGAGACTCCATGCCCTCTCTGGATAATTGTTCCAGTGCTCAGTCACTGCACAGTGAAGAAATTCTCCCTCATATTCAGGTGGAACTTCCTGTGCATCAGTTTCTTTCCTTTGACTTTTGTCCCCTTGTTTGGCACCACCGAGCAAATCCAGACATTTCTTGGCACACTTCTTGTTCAGCATTTGAACAGCAGCCACACTGTGCTGGGGGGAAGTGAGGATGCGTGGGTGGGTGGGCTGAGCAGGCTGTGGCTCTGCTTTTGGCAATGCCATGTGCAGCACGTGCTCCTTGCCCAAGATACAGAGGAGAATTGCTGCAGAATGCTGCTCCCAGCAAGCACCAACTTGGCTCCCAAACTCCCAGTGGGGATGAGCCAAAAGAATCATGGATTTTTAACATGCCAGAGGCCAGGTAAGGAATAACAGTGGCTCTTCCAGCTTGTAAAAAAATTACTACCAGTGCTTATAGGACACAGAGCTCACTGGGGTGTGGTTAATCTCTTTGCCTAACTTTGTACAGGGTTTTAGAATTGCTTGCATCAGAAAGCAGTGAACATAGTGTTACATTCAAGGATGTATGCAGAATATCTGTATCTGTTCCTTTGTGATGTTAGTACCATTTTTATTTTCCTTTTACCCACTTGGGGGACTTGCACCAGTGTTAAGTGAGGCTGAAGACAGACTTAGTTCCAGCTGAAAGGTTGCATCCATGTTTAGATCTGCCCTGTCAGAAAGTTGTTCTGAAGTATGGATGGGTGAGTGCCCTCCACAAAAGTGTGAGAATGCAACTGGGGAATTGTTTATAAACCACCCCAAAAGTTCTGATTTATGTAAAAACTTTCTCTCTTAGTTAATAAGATGCATTAAGTGCTGCTCATAGCAAATTTATATTAGGGGTAATTTTATCTCAGTTTCGGATTAATATCTGAATATATTAAGGTTCAACCCAAACCTTCAGTATTTCCTTACAAGACTCTTTGTACCCAGCACTCAACTTGCATGAGCAAGTAAGTTCATCATGGACAAGCCCCTGACAACTGCAGTGAATTGTAAAACAAGCATTTTCAGGTTCACATACTGGCTGTTTTTCATGTGCAGTTGTTTTGCAAAGACAGGGTTGATGAGAAGCACTTGCAGTTTACTCCTACTGTATCACATTCTGAAATGATAAATGTGTTTTGAACAAAACAATATTGGGTCTATAAAAAAGAAATTATTCATGTGTAAATGGTAGTGGAAGCCCTGCCAAGGGAATAATGAGATTCTAGGAGTGTACTTATTGATATTCAAAGAAGGGAAAAAGCTGAAGGCAATGGTGTCAGCTTAATTTCCTTTTCTGGTCAAATCTTGAATAGTGGCATAGTCTTTGTAGCTTGCAGAGAACGTGCACAGATTAATTCCATAGGAGTTCCTTATATGTGTCCAGTTCTGGGTTCCTCACTAGAACAGAGATGTGAAGATCCTGGAGCAAGTCTAGTGGAGGACTATGAACATGATTAAGCGGCTGGAGCAACTCACTTTAAAGGAATGGTTGACCCTCAAGAAAAGGTGACTGAGAGGGGATTTAATGTATTTTAGTATCTGAACAGAGATGCCAAGAGGCTGGAGCCAAGGCTCTGCTCGGTGGTGCCCAGTAACAGGAGAATGAGAAGCAATGGGTAAAAACTGGAAAACAGAAAGTTCCACCTGAACATGAGGAAGAGCTTTATTTTGAGGGTGACAGAGCACTGGAACAGATTTCCCAGAGAGGGTGTGGAGTTTCCTCCTCTGAAAATATTCAAAAGCTATCTGAACACAATTCTGAGTAGCAAATTCTAGAACGCCCTGCTCAAGGAGGAGCTCCAGGGCTCTTCCCACCTTAACAATTCTGTGGTTGATTCTGTGATTTTTGCTTCAGGGAAATATATTTCTTGAGTAAATTTGATTCCTGCAGCATAAGACTCATCACTAGTTATATTTTAGTTTGGTATATTGATGCAGCAGATTAATTGCTGAGATGATCAATAAGAAAACTTTGTATGGGCAATAAACTTGAGGGTAATCTGTGAACAAACTGCTTTTGTGAGCCTAGGAGGAAAAAAATCCAGGCAGATGAGGAAGTAAGTCTCATCTTTATAGAAAAGTTTTGGATTTTTTTCATGGAGTCCAGTCTTTCATGTCTATCTTCTCTGCCTTGCCAAATTTTTTGATCAAGTTGTGAGTTGGAGGATTTATTTTTTATTTTTAATGTAGGGGAAAGGGGAAAGAAACTCACAGCTGTTTTTATATATGTTCAGTGATATGTACAGCATTCTGTACATTAATGTGATCACAAAGCCATCCAGGTACCAAATACATTTTACAGAATAAATTGCTTATTCGTCAGTTACCTCATTATTCTAAGCAAATGTTGTCTCCATGCACAGGAAGATTTTGTTGAGGTGGGGAAGTTTGTAGGGGTTTGGGGAGGTGCATTTTGCATTTATTGGAGGGTGGTACTTACCATAGCAGGAGATACCTTCCTCCTCTCAGTATTGCACAGAAGGATTATATTTCAGATGTATTGCCTCTTTCCTTTTTTTTCTTCACTTAGTCAGCTATGAACTCATAAAGATGGCTTACCATCTTAAGTCTATCACTTTCAAGACTTCAGATGAAATAATAAATTTTTTCTTAAACACCCATAGCCCAGAAAAATATAATATACTGGTGTGTTGTTTGTAAATAAGGATTATATAGCTGTATATAGCAATCACTTAGTTTGCTGTATGTTTTGGAGGTTGTTTGTTTGTCTGGGGGTTTTGTTTTCTGTTTTGTTTGGTACTTGTGTGTTGGTGGGTTTTTTTAAGTTTTGTCCTTTTGATTGAGGAGGATAGCTAAAGCACAAATCTATTCCAAATGCCCAAAACTCTTTTTGATCTCTTGGTTAGGGTCCTGACAAATTATATTGCAGTCTGGATCGAATCTCCAAAGAAAAAGCCCATCAAATATAATGGCAAGGCTCAATTGTGCCTTATTCTGGCTGCCATGGAAACTTTCCTATGATAAGATGTCAGATGTCAGAGAAGAAAGGTGGAGAAAATAGCTTGACTAAGCCAGAAGCAAAAACCCAGGCGCAGCTGGTGAGTGCTGAGAAGAGCTGAGTGCTTAGTCAAGAATTTAAGTGATTGGTTTCAGATTAGCAAATCAAGTAGTAAGTGTGGTAACTGAAGACTTAAAATCTTTAGACTAGTGTCCTGAATCTGTGGCTGTAAAGTTGTCACTTTGTGACTGCGAACCATTTCAGATTGATTCATAGGTGGTGTGCAATACATTCCTTCCCATGGGGAGGAATTAACACCAGTTAATCAAACCCTTTCCCAGAGTTTGGTTTTGCCAGAACACAGATTTTCCAGAACTGGGCTCTGGAGGACTGGTATGCTTGTGAACATTTAACAGTGGATCATGGAGGACAGTTTTGTTATTTTTTTTTTAATAATGATCTTAATTTTTTCACCTTTATTCTATAAAATTGAATTTATACTAATGTGATTTTTAGCTGTTTTGATAATATTAGGAATCATATAATTAACTTGAGTTAATGTTCATTGAAAGAAGTTCTTAAAAAAGGGTTAGAAGAGCACTCCAGTAGACTTTGATGTGGACCCTGTGGGGTTTTTTTCTCTGATAATTTTCTCTGGTAAACCATTTCTTTATCTAGTGAAATTATTAGTCAGAAAATGGCTCCTAATACCAGAGTAGTCATGGGAGAGGAAGATTACAAAAGTAGATCACATCTCATCTTCTGCAGTTCACTCTGCTCTATTTCTTGGACTCTGTGTTGACTTGTTTACAATTCCATCAGCACTAGTTTTAGTACTTTACCACAGTAGTATTTAAAATCTTTGTTTTACTACAAAAATAATATTCTAGAACCACTTTTTAAATACTTTAAAGTTTGTTGACATGCTAAAAGAATTAGGGAAAAAAAAATTTAGGGGTAAGGGGAAGACATTGTAAAAATGTGCTCATGTTTTATTCTCACAAAATGAAAACAGCTTCTGCTTGTATGATGTTGTCTCTCCCTTCTCTTTAATACAATTATTTATTGTTGCCTGTCTTGCCAAAACAAATCTAACACATTAGAAGATAAACTAATTTGCCAGAACATGACCTATGTCTTCCTTCCCAATTTACATATTGAAGTAACAAGGGTAGACTTCACAATGTGTATTTACATATTTCTACTCCTTTGTTTATTGTATTTTTGCTCTTTCCAAATCCCGTGTCAAGGTGAAAGATTTTGAGTTGCCAATATTGTATATTCATATCTTAACAGAAAGGTGTTGTATTGAAGCTAGAGTAACTTTTGAAAATAATGGAAAATTATCATCCAAGCTGTAAGAACTGGCCAAAAATGATTAAGGAGCGACATTTTTTTGATGCATAGGTATTCAAAGCATGTGAGCAGTTGAACACAGTGTGCTGAAATCCTCCATGCTTTAGCCAAATTACTCATTCCCTTCCATGATAAAGAGTTCTAACCCTATAAATGGGTCATCAAGCCTCAAGCCATCAACACACCACCTTTACTTTCGTCTCTTTACCCACTGCTCCTTTTCTTTTGTTTTAATGAAAATGGTTGCCTGGCAGTGTAAAATAACAGGTGCGTGTCTATCATTATTAAAATAATTTTTTTTATAATTATTTTTTCCTTGAAGTGCTGCTAGCAGATCATTTAGGTTGCAAAATTAGTATTTCTGTGGGAATATTGCAATTAAAATGCACACTGCTATCAAATAATTTCCTTTGAAACTCTTGAATATAGTAGCTGTATTCTTAAGAGTTTACACTCATAAATGAAAGGTAATTCCCCATGGCTGCATTATCTCCTCTTTAGATGTACTGTTATGTTTCAGAAACACTAGCCTGAACCAATTTGTATCAAATGCTTTTTTATGGCATAAAGGAAACATTAAAAGTGTGGTATAAATCAGAGGTAAACTTAGTTTTGCATGAAGCCTACTTGCCTTCATGTGTTCTTTTATAATGACTTTGGAGGGAAGGGGGAGAAAAGATAGACTTCCACAGTAGGAGCTGCTCAGCTCACTAATGCAATTTGAATTGTGTATCAACACATTAATGTTAAGGTCACAAAGTTAATGATGTTTAAAACTGTATTGTAAAATTTGCCTCGGCAACCTCATAAAAAGCAGGAGCTAATGAAGTACCTTTGATTTGTGGTAACACTAACCTTCTTTCTTTGGCATCAAAGCACAAGGTTCAGAATTGTTGCTGGAACGCTGCTTTGATTTTTGTTCTCCTGACAGTATTTCTCACACCTATTTTAATGGGCCAAATCAAACTCCTTCACAGAGAAACAGTGTCTATACTCCCAAAAGTCTCAGTGCTGTAGGCAGCCCTCAGAGATTTCACTGGAGCTCTGCACATAGAGCACCTTGGCATCGTAAAGTTGATAATACTTTTGCAGTTGGCACTGTGTAAGAAACAAATCTCAGTTTTTCTAACTATAAAACTACTAATTTTAATTTTTAGAACTCTAATTACACTGAACTGGGATATTCAAAACAGGAAATGTGGGTAGAGTTTAAGATTTTACTGTTAGTCCAATGAACTGTAACAGCTCCAGTAGTCCAAACTTAATAATGAATATGCAAAAGCCTCACCAATTATATGTTAAAAAAAATCATTAAAAAAAGTCATACCTAGTACCTCCCCCTTTATTTTGATGTTCTTATCACTCTTTTAATGTTTCCCTGGTCTCTAAACGTGATACCACAGTCCTCCTTGGGCCAAATCAGGGAGAGGGAAGTTAAAATGATTTCTCCATTTAGCATTTTGATGTTTTCATTAGGATGACAAGGATGATTCTCAAGGTCTCACAAAGGCAGGAGAAATGATGATGTTGATGCTTTCTTCCTCCTGAACTTTGTGTCTGCTTAGATTTATTATTGCTTCTTTGCATACCTGCCTTCTCCCTGTTCCCAGAGAAGGGTGAAATATGCCCCACAGTCCCCCAGTGTTGCCCAGGGACTGCTTGGGGCTGCCAGCTCTTTTTTCCAGCAGCATTCCCGGAACTGAGCACAGACAGGCTGGGCAATGGGCACGCAGCCGTGGAGCACCTGGAACACCCAGTTCAGCCCTGCTCAGGGCAAGGGGTAAAGCCTAAGGAAATCTTGATATTAATACCCTATAAACTATTTTTTTATATGTCCACACACATGTATTTTTGGTGGTATGTAAATAAGTAGATGGACAATTTATATGAAAACTGAATGTATATTCTGTCTTATAACAGAAGAAGATGCACCTATCCAAGGGGGAATTACCAGGAGGTTTGAGAGCTCTTCTACCTTTAAATAAATGAAGCATTTCACTTACTAAGTACTTCCTCATATTCCTCCTCATAGGGTTTATCCAGTACTGTTCAAGGGCACTGAGTTTTCTTCTTCTTGGATTAATTCTTGTGCTAGAAATCAAAAATACCTCAATTAGGAGAAACTCAACAACTAGAAAAATATATGCAAAACTTCCCTTTAAAAAAAAAGAATACTCTTCCCAGAAAATAACAGTATTTTTAAGGACTTGGGTGAGATCTCGTAATTTTTCTCTATTATAGCTTTGTTTGAAATTAATGAGTTACTGGATGAATAAGCATTAAACAGTCTGGAAACAAAAATATTAGCTATTTATAAACAGATTTTAATTTTCTTTTAGATGTATATCAGCTGCATTCCATCATGCTTTACTCATGGATCTGCTAATGTAGATAAGGACTTCATAAGGAGTTATGTCCATAATAAAAAATATTTTAATAGATTGTGTGTACTCAGTAAGCTGCCTTAATTTTTTTCTTTCCTCTTTTTTATACTGCTGTACCAATTCCGCTTAAATGGTGGCAAAGCTAAGTCCAAGAGTATAATTAAATTCTTTTTGAAATATAATTAGTTCAGTTGTGATGTCTTTGGTTTCTGGAAATAGTTAGAGAATATGGTAAATATATCTGTATAAGAAAAGCATTTAAGACATGCCAAAACATAGACAAGTGCTATAGACAAATATAACCACAGATAGGCTATTCTGAGTAATTTATTGTGCTGGTTTTGACTGTGCAGAGTTCATTTTCTTCACAGCAGTTTGCATGGGGCTGTATTTTGGATTTTGGCTGGAAACTGCCAGTATTTTCCAGAGATGTTGTCGTGATCACTGAGCAGTGCTTGCAGATAGTCACCCTCTCTGAGTGCCCCACCAGGGAGTGGGCTGGGGGTGCACAAGGAGGTGGGAGGAGACACAGTCAGGACAGCTGACCCTGACTGTCCAAAGGGATATTCCATAATGTATGTCATCGTGCTCAGCATGTAAAGTTGGGGAAGAAGGAGGGGAATATTTAGAGTGATGGCATTTGTCTTCCCAAGTCACCATTATGCGTGAGGGGGCCCTGCTCTCCTGGCGATGGCCAAACACCTGCCTGCCCACGGGAAGTGGTGAATTAATCCCTTCTTTTGTTGTTGTGTGTGGCTTTTGCTTTCCCCATTAAACTGTCTTTGCATCAAGCCACGAGTTTTCTCACTTTTACCCCTCTGATTCCTAATGCAGGAGGAACAATTGAGTGCCTGTGGGGTGTTTAATTGCTAGCTGGGGTTAAAGCATGACAGTCTTGAAAATACTTTGCATTTCACAGCAGCAGTGTCTGTAGCTAATTATTGTCCTTCTTATGCTATCCTTAAATCCAAGAGAAAGTGTCTGTTGGACTTGGTTTCAGCAAGCAGTTCAAGCTGGGTGATGACAGTTTCAGAGGCAGAAGAGAACAAGATCATCTCTAGCAATGTGTCTTTACCTACACTTAATTTTAGGCTACAACCAGTAATTCTGCCTGCAAACCAGAACAGGACTATCACTGCCTCATAATACTGTTACTGATGGACTATGCTGCTTACAGGGATTTTATTTTTAATTATTTATTTTGTTTGGCACCTTAACTACCTATCCATGTAGGGGCAAGTTTATGGCAATAGATGGTGCCTAAATTTCCTAGCTGCCCTCTGTCTGAGGGCTGAACTCTGAAAACAAAAGGCAGTGAAATAATTGCTTATGGGATAGAGAGGAAAATTCTCTCCAAAGATGCTATTGACAGATGTCTCTCCCATATGACTGGAGTGCACTCTGCAGTGCTTTGCTCTTAGTTGTCCAAAAATAGAGCAGTTCCATTTAGAAAGAACTAGAAACATTCAGTTGTGCTCAAGGTAAGAGTACTGATATTGGCTGGTAAAGTTGATAAAGGAAGAATGAAGAAATTTTTTGTCTGGCTGCACCAATTCACAGAGGTGCAGAAATGAATAAATTTTGTAGCTGTGGTGTGGGTTAATGCTTTAAATTCCTGTACATTTATCAGCAGTCACCACGTCAATGCTCTGTAGCAACCTGAGAGCTAGCTACATCAATCAGTGCAATTAATTCTGTTTCAAAAACTGCAACCCTTATCCAAGGCTGCTTGTTCTATTTATATTTTTATTTAAATTTTACCTCCTTTCCTCACTCATCTTGTCTCATTTGGCTGCCAAGGGACATTCAGGTCGTGGGACCAGACTCTGATTAGCCTGAAGGGTTGCCCGTAGATTTCAGCTGTTTGATATTTGGATCCCCAGCATCAAATGTGTAGCTATAGCCATCTGGCCCAGTTGGTCTGTATTCTATGCATGATTGTAGGGTATTAACTTCATCTTTTGGGTTTTTTGAGGGTGGGTTTTTTTAAGTGTTTATTGGCATTTTCTGTCCTCTAGCTTCCAATTTCTTGTAGAAGACTTCAAAAAAATTGCCTCTGCTTCCCAAGGCTGTATGGAGATGATTCTTGGTGACTTACTTAGTCATGATTACTAAATCCATATTTTTCTCTGATACAGGCAAACTGCCCCCTTTATTTCCATGTTACTTTTCTAACTCTAGATTGACAATTTACTAGGGTATGAAGGAGGGCAAAATTCAAAAAGGAAAAATTCAGTCACTCTTCACAGCACCTCTAGAGAGTGCTGCTTTATTGTTAAGTAAATGAGGTTACAATTTCTTGTCAATTTTAAAGCTCCCAGGCTTGAATTTGGTTGAGATTCCCAGAAAAGATGATACAGAACTGTAATCTCATTCTGGGGAAAAGAGGAAATATAGTGCACATGTTTTTGGAGCTGAAAAGTCATTGTTAGTTTAGTGAATGATTTAGCAATATAAAACTGGAATTAAGTAATATTGACAAGCTTCGTGAATTATACAAACTAATTCTATACAATATTTTATATGGATATAAAAATATAAAGGACTTCCTGTCTCTTATCCATCTCTATGTTCAACATATTGCAGTGTTTCCCTTAGTCTTAGGGTCAACAGTTACTGCATTACTCAGTCAAAAATGGTGTCTTCTGTTAAGCATTTCCAAACATAACCAGCAAAGTTTTTTTTTCTTTATAGAAGAATTAGTGTAAATAAAGAAAATAGGAAATGGTCCTGATTTTGATGCTTAGACGTACTTTCCCTTTCAGGCACTTGTGGAGGGTTTTGAGTGAATTTCAGACAATTGGTCAATGTTAATTAAAAGCCTCTTAAGGAGACACGACAATAAAATAAATTATTGCTGAATTAATGGAATGAGGAATTCAGATAAAACTGAACAAAAAAGTGCTATCAGAAACGATCACAAAAATTGAAGGAAAAAAGTGATTAATTCTATGAAATGAAGAGGATCTGAATATAAACTCTTTGGAATCATAGAAAAACTTTTCTAAGCTCACAGATTGTATGCATACATCTTATTTTTTAAGTGTGAGCTTTTTATACTTATCAATTTTTGGTTGATCTCAGCTGCTGAGGGATTTTAATATGCAAGAGAACACATATTTTTAGTTTCATCCTGACTATGCCCTTTCAAAATAAACTGTAACACAGTTATTTGTGGGTCATATTCTGCTAGACCAGATTCTACCTTGGTGTAAAACAGAAAAGTGAAGAGCTTGTACCTCCCACACCTTTCCAAGTAAAGAAATTTGGCAAGAACACCACAGCTCCTGTCATTACACTACACAATGAACAGCATGCTGAATAATTTCATCCTACTGTTATTAATATCAACATTGTGCAGTCTCAAGAAATCATTTTATCAGAAAAATCTCAGCTCTTCACTTCAACACTTGCATCATTTAAGTTGATGCTTGTAATAAGGAAGATGGAAAAAAATTTTGCAATATGCCAACTGTCAGTGAGTGGTGGAAGGTCATAAACCATCCTGGTCTAAATGTAGCAATAGATCAGAAAAACTATCTAACCATAACAGCTGCTGAAGATCTTAAAATGTCTTTTTTATTTAAACATAGCCCAAGGTTTGCTGTAAATGTACATATGAATATATCTAAAAAAAAACGTCTATAGGAAATGGTATTCATTTTGACCTCAACAATTCATAATGCAGAACTTCTCCTTGTTGCATTCAGGAACTCCATGACATTTCAGTAAGAGTTTTGGATGACTGATAAACTCTTTGCCTTAAGATTTCATATAACTTCACTTTGGGAAGTCTCAAATAATGCCTTTTTTTTTTTCATTATTCCTAAAGTTTTACTTTAAAGGAGTGAGGATTAAACGATACAGGAAACAGACTTCTTAATTTATGTGCTGTAAGGGCTTGTATATAATTGTTGATAGCTCCAGGAGCTGTTGTTACACAGAACTGACTGGGCAATCACAGTGAGACATTTTGTGTTTGCTGTAGCTGCAGCACACGAACTACAGTCAGCAGGGTGTGCGAGCAGGCAGTTCCTGCAGTAAAATATATGTACCACGATATATGTAGTCTGGGACCTGCATGGCTGAGCCTATGGCTGATAAACCTGGGCAGAATAGAGGCTCTAAAGAACAAATGCATTTGTCTGCCCATCTGTGCTCACAGAGAAAAACAATTTTGAGGAATACCACATTGCACGAGTACTGAGGTGGAGAACTGGCTTTACGGAGCTGTTCTGGAGCTGGACAAGCTTACAGCTGCACGAGGCACAAGGGTTTCCTCTGGCGTGGACTTCTGAGAGGTTTTAATTTCAAAGGCAAAACTGCCATGCAGGGGCCAGGGTTTGATATTCACATACTTGAAAGAATATGCATTTTGGTGAAGTGGGGTTACTTAAAATATAATTTCCCCTTGTCAGCAACAAATGTAGTATTTGATACTTGGGAACATGCAGAGACAATTGATGAGATTGCAAGGTCAGATCTTGGTGGTCAAAAGAACTTCATGAAATTGAAAATAATTGTCAGCTTGTTCAACCACTAAAACCATGGTGATCACCTTTTTTTAATACCTAAGTGGCAGAAGTGTGTCTTTCTTGGCGATTCATTGCTACAAATTCTTCCACCATGTTCAATGTATTGGCATGTTAGAAATATAATTTGGTCCATTTTTGTTTCTGAGTATTTTGTTTGTAGAATAAGCTGATAATCTCATGGGGTTTTTTTCCTTCTCACTTTTTAATATACTGTATGCAAGGAATTGTACCATTAAAACAAATTGGTTGGCATAGTCTCATTGAGAACATGAAGATCTGAAATGAATCCTGACATTGAAATTTCATTCAGAAATTACTGTTATATTTCTCATGAAGATGACTTTCAGTATTTTTTTTCCAGAGATAAAATTTGACTATGAATGTATGTATGTTTGGATAAAACAGTTACTTAAAGTGAGGTATTTGTTATGAACTAAGAAATTTCCTTTGGAAATGTGAATGTTCATATTTTGCATTTATCTTATTGGAGAAATTGCATTGAAAATAACTGCAAAAATACATTTTTGCTTCTTTTGAATTTATAATTAAAACACGATGTCTGAAATTTTTTTGTGAACTTCTGAGTGCACTACATCTATTTGAAACCTGGGTTTCACCTCAATATGACTTTTTTGATGGTTGAATTTAATTACAGTTCTCTGTGAGAACAGAGGTGATTGATGGCACAATTTCTTAATATCTTGGACAAAACCCAAAACTGTTAAAAGAGGACAAAAGTAGTTTCTTCTAGTTCAGGAATGAAATATGGGAATACATATCTGGTATATACCCAAATCATAGCATTTATAGCTTGTTATAAATGCATGTATCTAAATGCAATCTATGGCATGTTTTAAAAATACAGACACAAGCACAAAATTGTTTGAATTAGTGAACATCAAAAAAAAAAATATCCCACAACCCCAAAAACCCACCAACTGCAACAAGAACAACTACAGCAAAGGCCATCACTCAGTGGAAAAGTGATTGCAATTAATTTAGGATTCTTAGAAAAAGAACTTACAGGTCCTATGTATTTAAGATTGTCATTAATGATTTTCTTACCTCACTGACTTTTTTTAGAGTTAGTTTTCTTAGAGTTATGACTGAACTTTTGTGGAATTGTGGGGCTTTTTTCTGTGTTGTTTTGGCTTTTTTACTTCCCCATTCGTTTATTCTTTAACTCATACAGCCATTGAATGTAACTATGTTTGTCACTACACAGATAATATATATGTGGGCTACTGTAAGAGCCTAACTGGTATTTTCTGATACTTCTTTTCTAGATTTTGGAACTCTGCTAATAGGGCTCTTAGCCATGTCTTCAGCAAAGGAAAGAATAAGGCAGGGTAGTTTTTCAGAACTCTTGAAATACAATTCTTGTTCTGCTTTATTGGAACTTGTTTGGAATATGCTTTATTTTATGGAAGATTTTATTGACTTTTTGTTTATTGGAAAGCCTAATGACATCAAGAAACAAAAGTAATTATTTAACCAAAATTATTAAAAGCATTTTGGAATAGTGTATTATGATAATGGAATAGAAAAATGGAAAGACACAAAGAGTTAAAGAAAACAAGGATAAGGAAGAAGACAAAAAAAAATTTGAATTCCATTGCAGTTGTCAGGGTAATATGTCATATTTCATAATGTTTTCAAGAACTGTAGAGTAGCATTCTTCAAATTACATTAAAAATCATGATTTGCCTTACAAGAGGAAAAAGTTTCTACAAAAGTTTCTGTACAGAAGCAAAAGTCCTTGAAAGTACCTATTAATGGATATTTGGGGACTATGATTTTTCAGCAGTTGGGTTACCCAGCTAATAACAATTCAAAGATATCCCAGCATTTCCAATAGCTTCCACTCCATTTCTTCAGTCTAGGTCTGCTGTGCTGATGTTTTCTAACATTAAAAACTAGTTTAACAATCACTTTTTTTAAAGTGATAGGATAAAATCAAGAAAAATTGCTTTCATGTCTGTTAAAAGCTTTTATATATTTTTTCTCTTCCTTTCCCATCATTAGTTCATCAAGATATGATCAGTTATAAAAGCACATGCACTATGCAGCAGTTGTGTTTCAGATCTCTAAATAATTATAACAATTCAATAGCAGGGTCCTAGGCTTAGAGGTGCAGTGTAGAATCAGTGCTGTAGAATGTGGAAAACAAAGGCTCCATGTGAGCTTTAGAAACCCTTTGCTGTACAAGCAGAGCTCTAGGAACTTCTCCTGCATGAGAGATTCCCTTCTCTAAAGTGGTGTGAATGGACTTCTGGTGCCATGTCTCACAGGAAGTTATCCATCTTCCTAAGGCTGCAACTGAAAAGCAGCATTCCTGGGCACAGCATGTTCTCGGCCTTATTTGTACTCTGAACCCAGAGGAAATTAGCTGTAAACTAAGAATTGTGGAAAAGGATAACAAATACATCCATAAGATACAGTAGTTAGAGCTGCTAGTCATGAGGCCTGGGTTTTTTACCTGAGGCATGTGGAGCTACAGTATTCCTTTGGATATAGAAAGCACTTCAATTTGTGTTTCTTTTTTCTAGCAGACTTTGGCTAGAAGCACTTTCACCTTGGGAATGCATCTTGTAACAGGAAGACATTGCTGTTGATTCTGGTACTTTTTATATTGCAGAACCCTTTGATATGTTTAATTTTACAACAGACTAAGGCTTTTTCCCACAAATGAAATGTAGAATAATGCCATTCATATCAACTTGATATCTTTCCAAATGTGTGTGTGTGCCTGCCTGCAGCAGCTGGCTCAAACACTAAACTCAAGTCCACATCATTTTTCTGCACATCTCAATTTTTTTCTCTAGTGCAGGAACAGTTAAATAACTATCAGTGTATTTAACCTTAGCTGTGGCTTTTGCAAAATTTTCATTAAATATCAAAATTCTATAAAAGAATGTTCAGACATATTGGATTGAAGGAACAGGGCTGTTTGATGAAATACCTGGCTAGAATGTAACTCTACTTTTTTTTGGCTTGGAAAAAGCAGCATGAAAGCAGTGTTAAATATATTTGCTACTTTGCAATCAATGCATAAAAATCCTTCTTCTTCCTCTCAGTCTGGGATAAAAGTGTGTGCATGAGATATGAGAATGAAATTTGAGTTAGGTTTCCTCAATTTAGTGAAAGTCTGCAACACACTAATTTTACTCATAAAGGACTGAAGCTTAATTTCCCTTTGCAGCTCTAAGGTGTAAAGGGCATTAGTTTCTAACTGAGGAAAATCTGTAATGAATTAATTATTCCAGTATCAGGTTGCTCCACATAATTATTTGCAAGTGTCTTTTCAGCTGCGTGTATCTTTTGAGTGGCTTGATTTTGTATCTCTGTCCTCTATCTTTTTTGTGATATAAAAAATATATTTGCCCCTTTTGATCCTTTTTTTTTTTTTAGAATATTCTCTATGGCCCAATTGAATTCTCAGCATCCTCTCTCTTTAGAAGAATATGTCAGCTCTCAAGTGTCCAGTAGTTCTTTTTATCTGATGTGGACTCTTTAAAACCCACAAGCATGTCTAGGATATCAGATTAGCTTTAAAATGCTGCCATTCATCTGCTCAGTTTAATGCATTCTCAGTCGGGAGTTGCTGTGCTGGCTAAAGGCTATGCCACACTGCAGCTTAAAAAATGAGAAAAGAAAGGCAGCCAGGCTCGGGCTAACTATGCCATTAACTTTCCTTCAGCCTGCAATACATCAGCAGAGCATCAGACCTAATCATGTGGTTTTGGGGGTTTTTTTTTATAGCTGCTCTACCACAGCAAATAACGATCAGAGATGTTTATTCAGAAAGGAATGCTGTTTAGTCCTCTGGAAATTTGCTGTTCTCTTAAATATGATATGCAGTGACTGCCCATTAATCTTTTCATGCATTTTTCTCTTTACTTTTTAGAAAATAAGCTATGCTTTGAGTGTTTGAGGAAAGGGGAGAGGGGAAGTCTTTACCTGTAAAAGGCAAGATAATGTACTTGACTAATCCCAGAAAATATCTAACATAAAAGGTGTTACGTTGCTTTTTTTGCCAGTGGATATTGTAGAACCATGTATATTGATTAACTAGTGATGCAAGCCAGCTCTTTTCTGTGTCCTATTGACTGGATCTATGTTGTACTTGCTAATACCTAATTGGGTCTCAAGGCAATAAAGGTTGCATTTAATTTATAGACAGTTTGCTTTCATTCCATGTTGGAAGAATCAGGTTTTAAATACCATGGGAGCACAAGATTCAAAATTAATCACTTGTAAACCTTGAGAAAAAAAAATCAGTTTGAGGCAGGATCTCTGCAAAATATTTAACTACTAGAAGGAGGGAGGATGTGTCAGTAATAGCAGAAACACCAGTTCACTGGGGGATTTGTCTGTGTGTGACTTGTGAAAGACATTGGGTAAATTCAGTAAAAATGACAACAGTGAGCTGCAAATGAATTTCAGCCAGAACATGCATTCTAATGGATTTTCTGCTTAACCGAAGCATATACTATCCGCAAAATAGATATTAGCTGTCAGAGGTTGAAATTTGTATTTTAGTTTAGAATAATACTATTCAATTTATTTCAGTAAGTAGAAAGCCAACTGACTTATTTAGAGCAAAATGTAAGGACTTTCCATTTTATTTTGTGAGAATAAATGTGTGGATAACTATCACTTATCATCATTTGTATAAAACAGATCAACAAGAACTATTTTTATTTCTTGCTTTTCAAATGTACACTTACAAATCACCTGTCTTTGTAGGGAAATACTTGAAAAGTTGTATGATATTTGGTTCGTGGCCAGATGTGTTGTGTTTTACTATATTGCCGGTGTTAAATGACATCACTTAAGGCAGGTTCCCTCATCTCCTGAACAAAAATAAGAACAAAGAAATAAAACCAAACACCCTGTGGCCACCAGACTGCACAAGAGATGTTTCCCAGGCAGTTCCCTGGGATACTCTGGGATGTGCCAGGGGTGAGGGACACAGGAATTCCCAGGTATGCAGGAAAAGCTGCTGAGCAGCTGCACGAGAACATTAAGGCCCAGTCAACCTCCAGTGCTGCCGCTTCATGGTTTGAAAGCTGCAGGAGGCTCCTTAGGCAGTGTCCTGTTGCTGCTGGCCAACCTGGCCACAGCTACCAAAAGCACTACAGGAATATCCTTCATTCCTTTTTTTTTCTACCTGGGTGGCAGAAAGCCACATCATGGATTCCCGCAGGGCTCTTAGGAGGATCAGTGCTTAGTGCTAACAGGGAACATGGACAAAAACTTACAGACCTGCCAAAACTACACACAAACACCCCATGCTTGTTCCATAGCACACTTGCTTTTTCTGCATCTTTGGTGTAAGAAGAAAAAGCAAGGAACTAATCTGGCTAAATTTCAGTCTTGGTATCTGTGTAAGAAACAAGCAAGCTCACACAAGTAATTGTGTAAGAGTCTTGGAGCTAAAAAGGCATGTGGAGGTGAAAAGGGGTGTTAGGGTGGTTTTTTGAGGTAGTAGAGTTGTATTTTTGCCATCATTCTAACAACTATGCCTCAGTCCTCTGTTCCTTAATATTATCAGAAAAATTCTTTTTTTTTTTGAGGGTTTCCTGTTGGTTGTCCCAGTGCACAGGTCCCTCTTGTGATGTGTGTCTGCCATCCCCATCGTTCAATCTTTGCTCTCAGTGTGAGAAGTACATACACACCTGTGGCTCATTTTCTCCTAGCAAAGGTACTCTCTCAAGCATGGCTAGTGAAAAATGACACACTGTTGGCAGAAAAACATCTACCGTGGTCCCATTCTCCCCAAATGTTTAGTGACATGCTGACACTGCAGACTTTCCTCCCCTTGTGGATCTTGACTTCTTTTGGTTATGGTTCCAGTGAGGCAGAGTCTGTGAGCGTGACTGGACTCTACTACACAGCCTATCTACAAATGATTTTGTGCTAATAACTTCTGACCAGGTACATCTGTTGACACCTTTTGATTTTTCCCTTCACACCTTTTTTTCTGTGCTGATAAAACAAGCTTGATGAGACCTTACATCTTCCCACCGCTAATTAGCTAGAAAAAGTTTGCCTTCATTTCAGTAGCGTAAACTTGGTAGCATTTCTCATCTTTCCATTTTTGGGCTGCCTGTGTGTGTTGTAAGGAAATAGTGAGGAGCTGGGAAGGGTCAAATGTTGACTGTTTAAAAGATGATGATGTGAGAAAGCTGCAGGGAAGTGCCAGACTTCAAAAACTGAGTAGAGGTGTCAGAGTGATAGTGAATGTCTAGAATGTTGGCACAGAATTTATAATGGCATCTCATCAAACGGACCTTAATCCCATTTTTGTTCTTCCTCACAGTAAGAAACAAGGTATGATTCAAGCAGAAATAAAGCAAATTCCTTCACTTTTCCTTAATGTCTCTTCAGAACTGGGAGCCATGCAATTATGGGTGCAAAACAGTTTCCAACTAAACAACAGCTGCAAAAATCTTATTCTTTGTTTGAACTGTTTGCCTCAGCCCTGCCCAATCCCTAAGAATACAGCTATCTAAGACTATTTATCAAAGATCTAATAACTGGTAAACTATTCCCAAAGACAGATAGGAAATGAGACTGGGATGGGGGAATATGGATAGCACTATGTCTTGTGCCGTAGTGAAGTGTAGGTATCTTCTGTCTGTGTGCTTTTCTTGTGATAGCCGCTGTCCTGGGGTTCTTTTTTATCTCTCTGCTGAGCAACTGCTCATCTTGTTCTTAGCTGGGGCTCTCATAACAAATACCTGCTTTTCTGTGTACTCCCACCGAGCTGTTTCTGTGAGATTGCTCACGGTGGCCAATGCCATGGCTGCGAGCTTGGAGATTTGGCCTTTAATCTCTTGCCTTAATCTGCCCACTGTGTGGCTGGAGCACACGCTGAACTGAAGGGGGCTTTTGGTGGAGGCCCAAGAAATACAGTGTAGGCAAAAAACGAGAAACAAAACCATGTCTGTATTTGTTGCATGAATTGCATAAAATCTATCTCCCAAATTTCTGCAGAACTTTTTGTTTTCAAAGAAATTCTTCTTCAAAACTGAGCTCTTTCTTGTGTCATTGCATTCACTTTTAAAGTTAAGAAAACTTCCATATGTAAGAAGAAAAATCTATATATGAAGTTGGAGCTCTCTCGGTTTTTAAACAGTTAGCTCTTTATTTTACTAAACTCTTTTACTAAAGGGAAAAATGTTTTATTCATGCAGATCACTTACGTATTACGATACATCTCAAATAAATATTGAATATTTAATATATCCTCAGTATGGTATGCAATTTGTGGTGGAAACCTTTTCCTGAAAGCAATTAGGGAGTTACTAGAGAGTTTAAGAAAGAAAACAAAGTATCAATTTGATAGTTTATCTTCAATGGCTTGCTCAAAGTAGTATTTTGCTAAACTTAATTAAGAGAAAACCACTGTTGTGTCTTTATTTCCTCCATACAGTCTCTAGTAAAAATGTGTTTTAAAAAGGTTAGCTAAGATGATCTTGAGAAAATGGTTTTTTTGTACTTTACATACATGTAAATATATCTTTTAGTACATGTAGGAATGGACAGCTAGGAAGAAATCTCTCTTCATTCACACAAAAGAGTAGGTCCACCATTTCTGTGTGGTTCACAATTTGTCAGAATAACCTTGTGGCTTGTTCACATTGAGAGGTTTTGTTGTAGAAGAGATTCCTGAAGGAATGGCATGCACTGTTATCTTCTAATGGAACTGGAGTCAGGACTGATATGCAGACTATCTGATCAGCCAGGCTAGCAGGGAATAAAAGGTATTGATTTCAAGAAATGCTTGAGGGAGTGACATTGGCCATACGATGACATATGTTTAATGAGAAGTCTTATGACTTGCCAATAAAAAGCATAACTATATCCCTAACTTATTTGGGCATTATTGTTCAAAATAAATTAAGGGATTTTTTTACTACCTTTAAGTGCCTTTAAAGAAGATTGTTCAGGTACAATTATAGTCACTATGCTTAACAAGTGTTTCTCATTGATAAAGACCTTGTTTCTTCTTTAGTAGCTTAATGCAGTATTAACGAAAAGATTCCACAGAAGTCTAGCTGTCCCAAATCTGGGATTTTTCACCCTGGGTTCTTTCTTATCTTACATCAGTCTTGCCATAGTTAACAGGGACAAAAATCTAAAATTTCAAAGGGAGAAAATGTACTTGTAAATCCACTCTACAAGACACATTAGGAGTTTAGTGATCCTGAGAGAGATAGGCTTGCTAACTTCACAGTCTTTAAACATGGTCATTACACCTGCAATAGTGAGTAAATTTAGAAAGTGCTGAGAAATTGGATTGTAGGAGGTATAATTCCTGCTCCACAGCCATGTCAGCTTGGGAGCCTTGCCTTATGTTGCACAAAGCCTAATCGCTGCTGGAAATGAAGTGAGCATTAGAATTCTTGGAATCAGCCTAGATAAAAGCACATGCCTCTTTACCTGGCACATGTGCTGCTCATGGAAAACACATTCAAAACCCTATCTGTAATTTAAATTCCATGTGGCCAAAAGCTCCTTAAAAGATGGTTAGATTTTCTCTTGGGAAATCTGTGCTGAGAAAATTTCACATAGCACTGAAGTTGCTGTATGAGATGTGGTTCTGTCTTCAGTTTCCTGTGTTTTATAAAGGCAGGAATATGGGAGAGGGGAACTGTTTCTATTTGGGTGCTTCATTCCATTCATCTGGGAAGCCGCAATCATTTTCAGGCTCTGCTTTCAAACCACAAATTCCCAGAAATTTATGAGATGGTTCTTCTGACTAATGCTGAGTGGAGCAAAATTCTCTTACTGCAGTAAACTTTGTACAAAGAAGGAATAACTCGCTAAATTCACAAAACTGAAAAAAATAAACTGTGTTTCATTTCAGTAGGTGTATTGTTTAAGACAAATACCTTTTTAGCCACTTTTGAAGGCTCCTAATGCTATCAACCTGTTAACTGCAGGGCCACAATACATTTTTCATTTAGTAAATATTTTCCCAAGCCAAGGGAACTATAAATTATGAATAAGCCTTTAATGAAAATACATGAATAGGTAATACCAGCCTAAATCTCCTATTATTAGCAGCATGAGATATTGCCTAATGTTATATTTAAATTATGCAGATCAGCATAATTTGGTATATATCAAGGGATAAATTACATTGTTCTGTGCCACCTTAATTATATCTTTTGACATGAAAGAAACTATCTGAGTGCTTGGCTAATTAATCTTGTCACTCTTGACCCAGAAACATACTCTGTGTGGGTCGTTTCAAATTGCTGCAGTTAAAAATGCTAAATATATAATTTAATTAATATTGATATTAGAAGGAGTTCAAATCCATCCTGCTGTCAAGGAGAGTTTGAAAGCTGGTTGTTTCTACACCACCATGCAAGCAACAGATGAGCAGAATTTATTTATTTCATATAAAAGGGTTTTTACTTTATGGCACTTACTGCTTTCTACTCCACTGACTGGTCATTCTTTTTCTCCTATCGGTGTCTAAGATGATCAGGCAGTTTTTCCTGTTGCGAGCTTTTGTTTATGCCAATATCTCATACCTGTAAAGCAAATCTAACTTCCTATGTCACTTTCTTTAAAGAAATATATTGTATAGGTAGCATCTCCTTAAAGATGTAGCACTTTTGCAAATGAAGAAGCTAAAAGATATGCATTTCAGACATAGAACAAAAGCTGTATTTTTTCTGAAGCTGCGTAGGTAAAATAAATGGGAAAGCCTCTTTAACTTTAAGCCCTCATTATGCTGTCAAGAAATCTAACACTTTTTAACACCTTAGTTGTATAAAATAAACAGATTGCTACTTAATGGGTTATATATGCAGAGTTCCCTTACCTAGGAGTTATCCTCCCAGAGCCCCTGGGTATAAAGCAGACCCTCGTTTCTTTTCTGTCCTTAATGCAGAGACTATATTTATTTTTTCACTGGGGTCACCATCTCTTCCAGTGATAAAAGGATTCATTTTTTTTTTCTTGCAATATATAAGTGGACTTTTAAATGTAAATGCTCTCTTGGAAATTACTTCCTTGCAAGACTAGGGGAATTTAGGACACCTCAGACAAGTTTTAGGGAAGATGAAGATTCAGGACATTTAGGTGTGTCTCTCCTTGGTACACAGTAACACCTGGATGTGTTACACTTCAAAGCAGACAGCCCCCCAAATATGTAGTATGTGACAGCACAGTATCTTTCTGGTGAATATTGTTCTGGTGAAAATCTTTGTTCTTCTCTACTTTCAAAGTTCAAAACTGTGATTTTTTTTTTCACTTTGGATATGCTACCAGGATTATCTAGCTTTAATGTAGCTTGCTTTTGAAATGAATTACGAAGAAATTTTAATATCTCTGTAAAAATACTCAAAACTTTTTATGGTAGTCTAAGAACTTGAAGTAGAAAATCAAAAGAATCAGTGGATTGTGTGGAATTATATTTACTTCTTTATAAAACCTAGTAGATAACTTGGAGCATTATGCATTTGCTTTAGTACTTTTGCTAATTCTCCCCTTACCAGGGGTACTAACACCTCCAAGTGTTGGAGTGAGAAACATTTTCAAATGCAAGAACAATTAAACTGTTCCAGGTGTCTATGAGACACCACAGTTGTGGTGGCATCTATTTGTCCATTAGCAGACTAGGTCACCTAAAATCGATGCTATAGAGGTCTTCTCATGCTCTTATTTATGCACCAGTATTTTGGGTGTTTTTCTGAGAAACTGGGGTATGACAGAAGGGAAGAATCCTGCTAAACATAGGGATGTTATAGAAAACGCCTATGACTGGGAGGCTCCTTGACGACTTGGAAGGAATTTGAAGCAGTACACTCTTTAGAGAAATTTTCCCACTTGACTAGTTCTCTTCAGTTGGAATTAATATCAGACAAATGTCTGTATCTGAAAGATTACTGTATCAAAACACTGAACTCTCAAAACAGGATCCAGAGTTTTCAGTATGAAGGTTTTTACTGGCTCTAAGATTAAAGCAGTTATATTCAACTCACCTCAGTCCCTCAGGAAATTTGCCAGGTGCTCTCCCAGTTGTGAGATGCCCCTGCCTTGGCCATGAGAGCACACAGGCACAGGATTTATGTAAAGAAAAGTAACAGTCATCCAAGCATGAGAAAGACAAAAAGGAAAGAGAATTTGAGTTGTATCAGTCATTAAGGTTCCTGCTTGAGTTTGATACTGCTTTCCTGTGGACAACTGTGTTAACAATCCATGCCTTGATTAGGAAAAGGTGTGAACCACTGATATGGAAAATCTGGATTCTAGCATGGGTTTTGATGCTTTCCATCAATTACTTTGCCAAAGGCAGCCAAAAGAAACAGTTTGGTAAAGTCAGGAAATGGCTGGTAACTTGATAGTATAGGGTTAAATTGATTTTAAGTGATTTTTAGAACTGCAAAGAGGTATCCGAGGGGTGGTGGTGGTGGTTAGGAAAGGCACAGCCTTGAAAACAGAATGTTAGCTGACCATAGATAGAGCNCCTGTGCCCCGCGCACTCTTCTAATAAAGCACCTGCATATAATTGCCTTCGTGTGGTTATATGTTTTCCAAACGCTAAAAAACTTGTGCTCTGATTTAATTTATTTCTTCATATTTATGTTAAAACTGTATAATATTTTATAAATTCTAGTGAAACAGATCCCAATACTGTATTCAAAAACCTTTTAGCTAAACCAGGTTCTCACTGCACATAAAAGCCTATGTAGCCCAGCTATGTAAATTTTATGTATCAGAATGAACTCAATAATAGTATTGTTTACACTTCTAGGATTTAATTAAATTTCATTACGTGATAAAATTGTCTTATAAAGAAATCTTTAGAAATATCATCATCATCATCATCAAGGTGCAATATTAAATTTCTCTTAATAAATAAATAATTATTCCCTGTATTTAAATGGTCACAAAAACGTTGTGTTAGCTGTAGTCAGAGTTTATTTCAAATCAATAATAAAATAGCCACTTTTAGCATACAGCAGTATCACACAATGCCTTCTAGTTTTTACAGAGAATATTGTATAATACTGAAAACTCTATCGTACTGAAAATGCACTGGTAAAATCAAAATGCTATATATAATGAAATTAAATGAAGCTCAATCAGGAGATTTTGATGAGGAAAATCCTTGATGGGGGAGGCCAATGGCTCCAAAAATGCTGGTTTGCAAATGAACAATATTTATTCAGTTTATTATTTCTTGGGAGACTATTTAATTTCCCTTTAAGGTAACATATAGATTTATTTTTCATTAGTTAATAATTTTGAAGAAATTAACTGTGATTATAAGGTTTTCCCAGCTAGCTAAGTGTTGATTCTTTCCTGTTCCTCCAAAATTAATACAAATTCTACTGGGGTTTGTTGAACATGCTCCACCACAAAGTAGGATATGCATTCCTTTTTTTACTTAGATACTGTAGTTGATCCATTTCAGCACTCCATTTTACATACATAAATTTCATGAATGAGAAAACAATTATCTAAAAAAAGAAATTTCTCTATTCATGTTTATTTATTTCTCTTGAAAGCAAGAACAATTACCCTGCAGCAATCATGTCTTTAATCACTCCTTTAAAAAAAAGGCATGCAAGAGGATGCAACAAACATGTTTTTATTAGTACCAAATAGATGGAATTGGAGAGATTCTTTAAATGTCCAAATATAATGTCCTTGTCATAGAAATTGTTAGCCAGAAGACATATTATATTTCTTCCTAGAACAAGTTAAAATATATTCCACATCAAGCACAAAAAAATGCCCTCTTCACTGAAGTGTCAATGTTAAACTGACATTACAGTCAAGAGGTGCTAAGGATGTTGTGGGAACTAGAAGAGAGGTCAGAACTGAGTCAGACTTTGCCTGCCTTTCTGCTCCTGAGAATATGTGGAGGAATGGAAAATCTAATGCTTAAAATAAAACTAAGTGATAGGATATTGCCCTGAAGGCTTCAGGAACTGTCAACTATGTTAAAGGCACATTGATAGCCTGTCCTGGAAACCAGATCATCCACATTCCTTACAAGCCAAAATTTCTTAATTATTCTGCCTTAACACATTTTTTAAGAACTCTAGGTATCCTCATAATTAAATACTTTATTGTTTAAATTAGTTTTAAGTGTGCAGTGGGCATCTTGTTATTACAGTTCTCCACACCAATTTGGGTTTTATTAGCAAAAAAAACCTCCCAATAATTAAGTGTACTAGTTTGAAAACAAACCAGTGGGAGATCACAGATCAGAATTATAATTTAATAGGAAAATTAAAATAAATGCAATAGTACTGACAGTCAGGATACAACCTGACACCCTGTTAGTCAGGGTGGTGGTAGCAGTTCAGATGAAGTGGTTCTGTTGAAGCAATGATCCTGTCGAAGGGCCTACTCTTCACCTGAATGTCAAGTAATAGCTCTTGTCCTCTGGAAATTCCAGTAAGTAGGGCTGCTTGTGCTGTTCCAAACTCCCGATTATATCCAGGTGAGAATACTTGGTTCCTACTCCTGGGCAGAGAATCTCACAGTGGGATGATGTAATTCTATGAGTCATGTGGTGGGTCCTTGATTGCCCATTAAACAGAGATAGCTCCTGGAGGGAGTTATCAGGGGTGAGTCATGGTAGGAGATAACGAGCACTGCCCCACCTGCTTTAACAGCCTGTGAAGATGATAACAGAATACATACTTTTGGTTACATCTCATACTGTAACCTAGGACATTAAGTTACCAATTAGAATAGAGCAGCCAGATAGAATATACCTCAGTCTAAGTTGTGCCTAGACTAATACACTGGCATTAGAATGCTCAAAAAATATTCTTTGTCAATTGGTTCAAGGTCCTCAAAGTTTTTAATTCTTAAAGGAAAAAAAAGTCCTTTCTAAGCCTTCAATTTTAAAAAAAACAAAACAACTTGTAACCAAGGCAAAACCTCGTAGTGTTTTAAGGATATGATGAGGGTCTCTTCTTCACTCCTTAAAAAACTTGTTCTTTTAACAAAAATTTATTTTTCTGTAGCATTTTTTGTTTAATTAATGATGCAATGGATGCTGTCCAATGATATATTAGGGTTTAATTTGATACATTTTTTGTAGCATGATGTAGTATTTCAGCGCCCAAAGTGTCATATTTTTCTATCGACATCATGGTCAGATTCTTTCTTAGGGTATAAACTCAATAGGTAAAAAGTGCATCCGATAAAGCTGTTATTTATCTTAAATGTTTTACCTTTCACTGTCACACTCAGTTTCTCCAGCACAGTTTTCTCCCTCAAACACATAAATGCTCTTTATTCTCCATATAATTTCTATATCATCTTCCCCCACCCCCACACACATTTTCTCCAAAATAGATAGCAGTAGACTTTCAAAGTCAGGGCATCAGCTCCAGTCCTCTCATAACTCCAGTTATGACAAAAATCAAACATAAATCTAGATCCATAGTGTTGCAGTCCATGTGGCAGCAACTGCAGGATCCACACAAACACAGCAGTGGTGGTTGGGCACCCAGGGCACTGGAGTCTAATAGTTACTGTGAGTTCCCATGTTCCTCCAGGAACTGTGTTTTGCATATTGTTTCGTTGTTGGTTTAAGATTTTCCCACCTACTTTTATGTATATCCTCATGTTTATGCATATCCCTTATGGAATATGTATGAGTTCTGGAAAGTTCTGCTGTATTTGGTACTCCATTTGTTAATTCAAATGAAACCCTCCCCTGAGTTGTCCCTATTGGATGTTTTCCCTTTGTCACCTCCCGGTTAATCAAACCCGGTTGGTTGTAACCCTTTACTCCACCCCTTTTCACCCCACTATGAAAACCCCTGCAGAGCTTCATTTTTCACTCTCTGCCTCTGACACTTCGCCCTAATAAAGGATTGGAAAGCACGCAGAGAGTTCCTCCCTCGTCCTTCGCCTCTCTCAGCGCTCCTTTTACATTCGGCTTGCAGCTTGCTCCCTGCAGGGGAGCCAGCATCGGCTGCTGTACTGCAGCTAAGTCCTGTCTTCAGGGACACCTCCCGCAGTTAGACGCTGCGCAGCCCCGGGCAGCTTGTGGTCAGCGTCACCATAGTGTTTGATTTGTCAATAGGTGAGTCAAGATCATCCATCCCTGCTTTGTGGCCATATTATTTTAAAATATATATGTCAAAACTTCTTAAAAGTTATGAAGTATCAGCTGTGTCTCCCTTTGTTACATATCAGATTCTCATAAATCCAGATGGGTATTGAAAGGACTTTCTCCAAGACTTATGTAAAGCCTGACATAGAATTCAAAGTTATGGAAGGGCTTTTTCTTTAACTAAAGCAGAAGGTTACCTGGTGTGCTTAGTGATAGTAAGCTATGATTATGTTTTTTCGGGCTTTTCTCATGCTGTATTATTAAAAGTAAATCAAAGTGGTAAACACTTGATTCTTAAACAGAATTTTCATCTCATGATAAATTTAAACACTTCCAAATTTTCTGTGAATGAAAATAGTTGCATTTTCAGAACTTTTAGAAGGAAAACAACTCGTGTAATATCAATGCAAAAATCAAAACAATCAAAATTAATTTCCTATTATACTTAACATTATTATGAAATTACCTAAGTGAATCATTGTACAAATAAGTTGGTTTAACATATGTTCCATGGATGATGTAGTAGATGTGCTGATATTATTCTAGTTGGTTTCACTGAAAAATGTGGTTCCCAAGAGAAAATTTCTTACTGAAATATTTTCAGTAGTTCAAGTTTTACTGACTTATTTTGAAATAAAACATCCTGGTTCTAGATACTTCTAGAAGAAAACGGCCTAATTCTTTACAGGTATTTTTAAACATCATCATTTCAAATTATTCTTTGGGGGGAGGGTGTGGGCAAAAGGAGCAGAGAGAACAAAATAGGTGACACAGGACTGAAACTTAAGATGATGTTCTGGATATCACATTCTGCTTTTTCATTACTGTAATATTTAATTATTGACATGATCCATATTGATTCTGATGAAGTGGTATAAGTGTCCTTTCCCTGGACATTTCTATTAACTTTAAAATACTTTTGTTGCTTTGAGAATGATACAATTTATAATAAAAGGTAGTGAAATTTCAGTAACTCAGAATTCTATAATTATATAGAAATATCCAAGACATTCACATAGCTGAGGACCACATTCATCAATAGGACAGAATTATTTTTATAAAAATACACATTTTTATTAGATGTTTCTGTAAAAGTTTTCTGCAGCTTGATCAGCCTTTCAATAAATAGATAACCTAATAAAAAATTGCATTAAGCAATTTCTTCTTTTAGCCATCCTTAAAGTTTCCACATTTTGTGTAACATTTTAATCTACATTCATCCCAATAGACTTAGGTACAAGTTTCACTATTTAATCTGAAAAAGCTAATTCACATTAATAGCATGTTAATCTACACGCTTAACATTTGTCTTTGGTAATAATTGCTGTTTAGTTTTATAAAACACTCATTAAATGTCTTGCTAAATTACATAAAGATCATAATAGGCATTTAATGGGTGCTTTTAAAACTGAAGTAGAAATCACTTTAGATTATAAGTAACTATAGGTTTATAAAGGCATCATTATATATCTATTAAGACCATTTAACCTAAGTGTTCCATAATTAAGGAAGAGCCAGAATTTTAATTGCACATTTGCAAACTGCTAGCTAGGACTTCTGAAAACAGCTCCTCTTTTATCCTAGAAGAGTTTGCAGTCTCTGCAGGTTTTATTTAAGAAAGGGTTTTTTTAAAATTTGCAGACTATAGTCAACACTATGGGACAGAAATAAGAAGATAAAAATTATCCCTTGTATTTGAAAAAAATAATTGTAAGATTAACTTTAGTTTGCAAAGTGTTAAGATTGAATTTCTCTATGAACTGTTTCAGCCAAAGTATTGACAAGGGGAAGCAAGGGGAATGTCTGCATGACTGACTGAAAAGAGGCAAAACAATAATTTTTACCAAATTGAGTTCTTTTGGCCTAAATCTCTCTCTTACGTAGCTGTCCAAATCATAAAAGTATACTTGTCCTTGGTTCTTCTGTATTCGGTATCACTGGACATTCCAAAAAGATTTTACTTTTAATCATGGAGAAGATAAAGTGTGTTGAGCTCCCAGAGCACTGAGCTCCCAGATACACCCCAGAGTGGAAATAGGGTTCCTCAGAACACCCAACTTTGCCCAAGTCCCTTCCGTTCCATTCTTAATTCAGTTGTCACACTCTCCTAGCAGCTGACACTCAGAGTTTTAAATGTTCTTCCATAGCCGAATAAAGAGATTTTTCACCTAAAATCTTTATTTTTAAAAAAAGTAAAAGAAAAAAGAAATTATCTTGGACTATTTCTGTATTTTCATGCAAACGCAAAACGGGCTTCCCAAAGCCAATGAAATATGTAGAAAGACCACTGGTTTCTCATTTCTTTCAAAACACAGTTTAATGAACTTAGTGATACATCAGTTGGTATTTCCCAGGGTGGGCACGGGGATTCAGAAAGAGACAATCTTGTAGTGAGATGGTCTCCCATTTGAAATACTACATGACCTGTTTCTGTTTAAACTATTTTGAAATTCCCACTGTTTCTGATGTTCATATTTTTTCTTCTGTGTGGGCTTAAAGCAAAAGCAAAGTATTTGCATTTGAGTAGTAGAATGTTAGAAATGGAAAAATGGCAGGAATGGTTAAACTTCATCTCACACCCATCACTGCTCCCCATTTCATTGAATCTGTTTCCTTTCCATTACCCTCAGCTCAAGGCTGACAAAATTGCTTTTTTTCTGTTTAGTTTTGTTATGCTTTCTTTTTAAGCCTTGCATCAAATACAATGTGTTAGTGTCTACGGGCCCCCAAGAGAGAATTAAATGATGTGACAAACAGTCTTGAAGGCAATTTTCTATTAAAATCCAGTTCTTGTTTTCTTTTGTAGTTCTTCCTGGTTGAATTTAAAGGCTTTTCCCTCAAATACATTTAGCCTGAGAGCAATTTTATAGAGCATACAATCATTGTACTTGGGTAACTGTATGCTTTTCTAGTCTGAAGTTCATCTAATATTCCATGGCTGGGAGAAACCAGAGAGCTCCTTCTTTTTTAAAAAAACCTAGTCTTTGAGACAAATTAATAAATTTTTCAAGAAATGTAACTACCTTGTAAATCGATTGCATTTCCTTCACATCTGAGCTGTTTTTCTTTAAATACAAGCTCTGGTCAAGCAATTCTCAAGGTTTGCTCTAGAGGGTCAGTTCCCTCTTTCAGTTCAGTCATAGACGCACAGGAGAAAATAAGTCCCAAATATTCTTCTGATGTAGTTTAGTGCATATACTTTGCAAAAAAACTTTGCTTTTTATTTATTTATTTATCTTGGATTTGAAGAGAGGCATTAAATAATATAAGAAACTAGAAAATGAGACGGATTTGTATGAAGACAAGATGGCATAAGAGTTTGTCCTGGGGTGACTGTATGAAACTGCATTCCCTATTGTCTGCCCTGTGCCAGACATTAGTCCTGTGCCTTTCTATGTCTTTGAGCTGTTTCTCAGGAGAGCGGGGAGAGAAGCCAGGTGAATTTTTCCGAGCAGTTTGTGCTCAAGGACACACACTCCTGTGATGGTTTTGGCCAAATTTAGGGGAAATGTCCGAGGGGAACGTCTCCTACAAAGGAGATGCCACCCCTTCTCCCCTTATCAGGTTCGGTGAAAAAAGAGAAAATTCCCCTCGGAGGAAGGTGAAAGAGAAAATGAAACTATTTATTTAACAAACAGACAGGTTAAGAGTAATAACAAAACCTCCCACTGAGGGGAGGGAACCTGAAAGATTTGAAACTCCTTCTGTGGGTGCGATTTCCCCTTCTCTCCCGTGAAGCTGGAATCAGAGCTGGCCGGCAGGGGTGCGGGGGCCCCCCCGAAGACGGGGGAGCTCAGTGGGTCTCTGATGCTCCTGGTATTTTCGGTGACAGGATTCTGTACGTCAGCAAGCTGGTCTTCTTCGAGGATTATAGCAGGATGGCATTCCTCGAACTGCCGGCATGCCTTTCCTTCTCAGTAGTAGTTCTCTCAGTAGCAGTAGCCCCTGGGCTCTTCTCCTCTCTCTTATGCATTACCTCCCCGAGGGTCAGCTGGTCTCTGACCCTTAGTGGAAACACCTGGTTCGACACAGCTGTAACTCGTCAAGGTCAAGTCTGCCAGTATAGTTCTTCTTTCAAACATAAGTTATGTACAATGTAAAAGCACAGAAAAACACAGGAATCATGGCTGAGTGGGGGCTGAATAATGTGGGATATAGCACAAATCACCCCATGACACTCCCCTGCATCGCTGCTGCTACAGAGCAAAGGAAAGCACCTTCCTGGTTTTTTTTACCAGCTCTCTGCTCCTTTTCTCGGGAGAGAGACGGAGAGTTAAAATTCTTTGCTTTTTAGCTAACCTGCTAGCTGAGGCAAGACCTTTTCTTGGGACTGTTCTGCTCCGGTCCGGAACACCATCACCGGGAGGCCCCGCACCGCGGCCTGGAGGGGCCCACGCCGCACCCCAGCTCCAGAGAGGGCAGAGCCACGCCTACAGAAAGGACTCTGAGTTCTCAGGTCTTCTCCACAGCGAGAGGTTTTATTATTTAACATTATTCTGTTTCCGTGCCTGTGTGCATTTTGCTTGTTAAACAAATAGGGTTTGTTTTTTTTTTTTTTCACTTTCCTCTGAGGAATTTCTTTCCGCACCTGGTGGGGGAGGGGCTGCTGAAACCTGCCTTCTAACAGAGGGACATTCATTTCGGACTTTTTCCTACAAATTTGTCTCAAACCAAGACATAGTTGAAAAAAAGTGGATGGCATAAATGTGGGGGAAAAAGTAATAGGGGAGGCATAAACATATGCAAAATTATCTGCTACTAGGAGAAGAGGAAGATAAAAGCAGAAGATGGAACAACAAGAAGAAAAAAAATTTTAAAAGAAGTAATTCAAGAAGTCCATTTAAAAAAGAAAAAACACAAGTTGAAGAAGACAGTTGAAGATGTAGTCAGCTAACTGCACTGAAACACATTTAACAGCAAGCCTGGCAAAAAAGGCAGACAGATTATACTAAATCCTGCAAACTGAAGTAAAATTATCCGTTAACAGTTGTACTTTGGGCCAGGCATACTTTGCCCTGAGAAGAAGTACAAGGGAATTGCTGTGTTCTAATAGAGATGCTGGCATTTTACTTTCATGGGGGGTCATGTATTGCTATGAAAAAGCATCTCTAAAGACCTTATTTTTTTTCCTTAGAACATTAGAAGGTCTGTGCCTGCTGGAGATGGTATTCAAAAGGGAAGTGCTTACAGGTGCTGCCTCGGACCTGTTTTGCCAAAAGAAATGTCTGAGTCTGATTTGCTTTTTTATTAGTGCTCAGAACAATCTAGAATTTTTTATTTTCTTATATATCTCACTCCTCTACTTCAAGCCTTCAGTATCTGAGTTCTTGGGCTTGATTTGAGTAACAACCCTAGGAAAAAAAACCAAAGCCCTTTGTTTTCTGGATCCTATATTTAGTTCCTGATTGCTTGATATTTTAAGCATATAAATATTTATGCTACTGTAATATCTCAGGGGCACTGGAGTGTTCCAACTTCATTAATCAGTAAAATCTGAGGCAGGATCCTGCTTCTTGTGTGACTGTACCAAAGCTTTAAGGTACATTAGTGATTGTGAACTTTACCTTCTAAAATCACCAATAATACCCTGGTTGTGCAAATATGCAAGCAAGGAATTTAGTGCTGGACAAAGTAACAGTGTAATACTGGCAGCCCCCAGTGAACAGCTACAGAAATCAAGAGGTGCAGACAGCCTCAAAATCATTATACCAAAAATTGGTGTTATGGAAACTGAGTTTCCCAGGACACATCTGCAGATCTTAAAATATTTCATCTCAGATAGTAGGTGGAAGTTTGCAGCTGCTCTCTACTTATAGGATAAGAACTTACTAACAGCTTTTCAGCCATCTGTGGGTCAGAAATTGCTTTCTTCTGAGGGTCCAGAAGTATTTTCCCAAAAATGTTCAGCTTTGCTACCTTCTTCAAGACATTGTTGCTGAATAGAAGCATCAGTTTTGACCAGAATTCTGACATGCAGCAACGAAGTGCTGACTTGCTATTTCCATAATAAACCCTGATGTCTACCACAATTTCTTTTAACACTGCAAGTCATCAGTTGTGACATGTTCCTAAAGCTCCATAATTTTCATTTGCATGAGATGGATACTATACTCCATTAAACCATTTGGATTAATTTAGCTCTTAATTTGTCAACTAGATGCATTTTATTCTCTCTTAAATGGAGGACACAGAGACAGCAGCAGACCATATGCAGTGATTTCTTTTCCTGGAAAGGATTTGACAGTCAGTATTTGTTCCCTTTAATTTCAGTGCCTTAATTCAGCTGAGTTTTTTAGTTTGGTTTAGTTTGGAGTTTTTTTCCCCTCTTCAACATATCACAATTCCTCTAGAAATAAAAACTGCATTCAAGTTTTTATTCAAGCCTATAATGGAGGGTAATATCTTGTCTTGGAATACATGATTATTCATTAGTCTGCAAGCATTAGCTGATCTTTATGTGATGTGTTAGAGTAAAAACATAATAAATAGTATATGAGAAAAAATGCCCTGAAGTGAAATCTTGGCTTCATTGAAAATCAATGGCAAAACTCCTATTTCCCATCAGTGGGACAAAGACATTTCTGTCCATGTGAGAAGTGAAAGAGTATTTAATTTCTCCACTTGTGAGAACTTGTATTATGTGATTATTTTATTTGGGTTTAATTCACAGTTATTTCTTCAGGCAAAGCTCCAATTGAAATCTCTTGTCTCTTGTAATCAGTGGGAATTTTTCCTAAGGAGAACATTTTGCCAGTGCTGTGCAATTTGTTCTTTTTCAATGTTTATCTTTTGTCCATTTTATTATTTATCTTATGGAAGAATAAGAGAAAGAGGCAGCTTTTTGGAACTGAGTAAAGTGAAAAAGAAAAAAAACAACCACAAAAAAGAAACAATGATTAAGTGGGGTTGATCAAGGTTAAATTTTTATTATGATCATGGATATAGGGCTACCTGACTTGCATGAAGGCTCTGTCACTTCTTTATTGTTTTTTTTCGTCTGCTAAGATAGTATAGAAAAAGGGTTGAAGGAGTTGGCCCTAGAGCCTGTGCCTTGGAACCTTCAGGACCTTGCACTATGGAACTTTCTGGAAGGCATCTAGTCTTACTTTGAACATTGGACATTTGATGGAAAGAGTCTATTCCTTGGTACCCAGGGGAGTAATGGAATTGCCCTTGTTATTGCTATATCTACTTTCTAGTATTACTTTGCTTTTACCTGCTAGAGGGAAAATCCACCCACTTAGGTTTTTTAGTATATAAATACTTGTAGAGTAAAAGCAAGGTGTATTTTACATACAGATTGAGCTAAGGTTTGTAACTACAGACAGGTTTTAAAAATCCAAGCTACTCTTATACAACTACTTTTAAATACTGAGCACTCTATTGATGTATTTTATATTGTTTCCATCAGAAAAAGTTGCTTTATTTCAGTAATAGCGCCATTATGATTTGGATAATAAACCCCATTCATTTAGGTTTCATCCATTTTAAGGTCTCTGATAACTTTATCTACATCATCACAAAGAAAGGTACAGTTCTGTTATTGAAAAATTGCTTAGAAACTCAGCAAAATATGCTTTCTAATGTCATGTGGCCGGCTGGATACTAGTGAAAGCCACAGAGAAAAATTGCAATAAAATTTACCCCCATACTATTATTACATTGAAATGTGTTGTCTTTTTTCCTTCATCTCAGAAAGGACTTCATGTTTGTGCTATTGATTTAACAAATATAACAAAACTGCATATCTAACAAAATACTCAAAAGTTTCCAAGTCATTTAGCAATGTGGATCCTCTAAATATGATATTTTTCCATGTCTTTTGTATTTTTGTCCTATGGTTCATCTTACAGCCCATCTGGTTCATCTTTGCAGCCCACAGGAGAGGAATAAATCATACAGACCTTGAACTACAAAAATTTTAGAGCTGTTGCAAAATAAGGGTTGGAAGTTTTTATGTGTGGATTTCCTAAATGTTTCAGCCATTTAAAGGTTTCAATACTGTACTTTTAAAAGAATTATTTAAAAGTAAATTCTAACTGGTGTCACTTCTCCTCACATGTAAAAATTTAAAATGCTGATACTCATTTTAAAAACGAATCCACCCATTTTTTAAAAGCTTAAGACAGGTAAGATGCTGAAGAAAGGGAGGGTGGAGAGAAAAATACTTTTAGTTCTATGTTGCACAGTATTTTCTTCCACTATTTATTTGATTCTGGTGTGCAGAGCTGCATCTGGAATGGTGCCATGTGTCCTGAGGTTTAGCTGCAGGTACTAAAAGAAATGGTAAAAGCTCTTTCACTCTTCATACACTGTTAGAAATAACAGGGGGGAAAAGCAGCCTCCAAAGTGAAGGGAAAGAAAAAAGTTCCCTGTAGTCTCCATATATTTTTCAGCACAAAATTATGTAACGCTTCCATTTTTTTTAGCTTTTGTTTTTGTGAAAGAAACTTGAGAAGGCTCTTGAAAAGAATCTTTGCCTGAAAAACATTGAAATATCCTATTATTTACTATAAAGTGAAGGCAGTTTAAAATGTAATTTATAACTAAGATGACAATATTTCTAAATTACATATTAGTAGAAAGATATAAACACTATAAATAAAATTAAAATGCGGTATGCATACAGCTGTATAATACAACATATACAGCTAAAACCAGCCGTTCTCATATGATAAAGATGCAGGTTCTCAGAGCTAATCCATTTCCCATGAATGATCTTGCATTATGTGGTGATTTTCTGTTAAGCTTTTTTCACTGTTGATGGTAAGACTGCAGTACTTGTTGATGGTACCGCTAATGCCAACTCTAACACCTGTCAGCTACAGCCATTATTAACTGCCCTTAAAATGAAGTTTAAAAAACAGGCCAATAAATATCATCTGGAAAGAGCTGTAGAAAACAAATTATCTACGGATGCTGAGTTTCCATATATAAGATGTTCTTTGTTTGTGTGAATAAAAGATACATAGTAGGTTTTATTGGGTATGTTGAACAGAAGCCCAAGTAATTATCTGAAACAATAAATACAGGACAATATTACTGCATTTTATATAACAACAATATTTTTTCTATTTATAAGATCAGTACTGCTCTGAAATAGTTGTAAAATTAGGAAATTTGCCTCTCATTACAAGTGCTTTAAAGCTAATTTTAATACTGGAGGCACAGTACAGATTAAAAGCTTTGGACTTTGGCTACTATACACTAACACATCAATGGAAAATATTTACAAACCTTTTTTTTTCAGTAGAATGGCTGAACTCCATGCCAAAAACAACTAATGAAGGGAAAAGGGAATAGGACAAGCTAAATAAATGATATGGTTGGTGTTTAATTAAAAAACCCTGTGTATTTAGTGATTCAGATTCAAGTCTTTAAAGTCAGATTTGCTTATAACTTTAATATTATGTAAATGACACAAAATAAAGAAATTACAATTATTTACCTGTTTGAAAATTTTACTGTATTATTGAATTATTTCTGGTTTTTACAGGGTTTTTTATACACCTATTCTTCTATCAATTTCATTGTAAAAACCTGCATTTCATGTGAATG
>WEIT01031372.1:138951-175503 GCA_013389985.1 Dryoscopus gambensis
GTGGGGGGACGGGTTGTTTTATTTTAGAAGGATAACATCAAACTACCACTGACATCTTTGAACTGCAAGATGATTGTACAGGAAGGAAATCCTCTGCCAGGTCTTTAAGAAAGAGCCTTGGAGACAGATCTGTGGCCAAACTGCAGTCTAACACTTCTGTGTCTATGAAACAACATACAAATAAGGTAATTCTTGGTTTCAAGTCCATACTTTCGATTTGTTGACACAAACAGGTTTTGAATCTTATCAGAGGACATCGTTGTGTCAGGCGCTGAACAATGAAAAAAGAAAAAAGAAATGGTGATGTCTTTTAAGGTAGTACATTATATGGTTTTCTTCATTCTAAAGAAATCACCTACCAATGATTTGTTTCCTGCTCCTTGAAGTGACTAATGGCTTTTAAATAATGCTTTCATTCACCTGACTGTTCTCTGTAGGGCTCCTAATCAGCAAGATCCTGACCACCTTTGTTATCTTTTTCTATAGATGATGCCTTTATTCCTCCTTTTCTTTGTTCTTGTGTCATCCCTCCTGGATTACCATTTCAGAAAGCTCCAATCTAGATAAATTTTTGAAGCAATTAATGTACCAAATAATTTAAATACTTACACACTTAAATAGTTGAAATATGAAAGTAATTAAAAGTGATTACTTCTTTTCTGATAATCTCTTACCATAAAAACCTACCCAGACAGTTTTGATAAATCTATTTCATGGCACTAGTGTCAGATTGACATAAAAATGTGAGCATTGTTAATAGCAAAATCTTAATTTCTCTGAATTGAATATAGTAAGTTCTTTCACTAACCTACAGCAAAAAATGAAAAATACATGCCTTTTCTTTGTGCATCAGTAGAGATATCACATCATTTGCCCACAGAAGATGAACACAATCTGGTTATGAATGGCATAGTGTAACACCAAGCCTCTGGGAAATATACAGGTAAAACCAAGAAGATTAGAATTCAATGGCCAGAACTATTAGGAATTGTTGAGGGTTTCCAGAGTCAGACACACGATCTTCATAGAAGTAAGGTGAATGCTCCCTTTATTTACCTTATCCCACATCCTTTTATCTAGTTACAAAGTGTCCACGCGTCAAGCAAATTCCCGTGATTGGTTACACACACTGTTTCATGCACCCAGTGTCTCTGTCTCATAGGCTACCTCTGGGGCAGCACGCTTCCCCCCCTGCTCCTGTGCTCCTGGCTTGCACGTCTCTCAGCTTCTGTTTAGGGCCTCTCTGTTTTCATTCCTTCTCTCCTTCAAGGCCAGGATGTTTTTGCCAGGGCCCGTGGAAGCTTGAGCTTGCCATGCACCTGTCGTTCTAATAATATTCCCACAAGGAATAAAGGTTTTCTGCCCAGTAAATGCAATAGTTTCTGAAACTTGGATTTTCTTTGCTTCACAAATATACATGGTTGCTCTTCTCTTTCTTTCTTGATTAAGTCTTTGCTGTAACTGAAACACTTGTTAAGTACTCACTTGACTAGTGGCTAGATATTTGAGCAGAATCATACAAAGGGCTTCCTTTCAGAACTTTTAGAACAGTAGAGAAGGATACCACTTCAGGCCATTCTAACTGTTCCCTCAGTAAACTGAAAATATTATCAGATAGAATAAGGGTCCCTAGGTAAAGGAGAAAGGATAACTTAACTTTTTAGATGCAAAATTCACATTAAAGCTTCCTGTTCATATAAAGAGAAGCAAATACAGAGGGAAAATTTAGAAAAGAACCATAAAAAACAAGACTTAATAATAATTCAAAGGCTTTCTCCCATGTCAGGCGCATGGACTGTGTGAAGCTTCACAGCTCAGTTGGATTAATGGGAGTGGTGCTGGCTTACCCCAAACAAAAACTCTGGTCCAAGAAGCCAGGTGAATATAATTATTCCTTGAAGAATTAAGCATTTTACAAAGCTGTGGAAACCTCTGACTTAATCATGTAGGGCAGAGGAGTCCATGCTTGGTATGACAGGTCTCAGAAAGGGAGGCACAGGATGCAGCACAAAGGGTACCAGGCACGGGGTGGTTGAGAACCAGGGCTGGCACTGGAGGCACATGACTGTAGATGGTGTACATTTGGTGTACATTTTTGTTTGAAAGCAAACTAGTGAGAGACTTCAAGTCAGAAATACAATTTAATAGGAAAAATAAAATAAATGCAGTAGTACAAAAAACAATCCACTGACAGAGTCAGAGTACAAACCTGACCCCCTGACAGTCAGGGGGTTGGCAGTAGTCCAATCAAATGGTGGCTGCAGTCCCCCTGGAGTGTTGGTTCTGTTGAGGCAGTGACTCTGTAGAAAAGGTCTCATCTTCCTCTGAAGGTCCAGTGGCAGTGTAGAAGGGTCTGGTCTTCCTCTGGGAATCCAGTGGAAAAGGCTGCCTGTGCTGCTCCAAACCCCAGGTTATATCCAGGTGGGANCCCCACACCTGGCTCCAACAGATGGTGATAGAATATTTTGGGGGGGGGCACATCTTACACTGTAACCTAGGACAGATGGCCATCCAACAAGGAATGACCAGAGAAACAAGTACAGAGCTGGAGCTGGGAAAAGCTAGCTTCAGGGAGTGAAGAGAGCAAAAATAAAGTGCTTAACATATGTAAAAAACCCTCCATATGTAGTAAGATTGGAAGTTACAGGGAGCTGCACATTGCAGAAGAAAGATCATGGTGAAAACCATGTTAGCAAGAAAAAATTCCAAAAAACTAAAACAAAAACACACTCACCAAAAAACCACAAAAAACCAAACAAAACCACAAATAAACAAACAAACAAAACATCTCCAGGCTAATCTTCTTCCTCGCTCTGGGATATGAGAACAAATATTCAGCATCATATTCGTCCCAGGAGAAGACTCCAGATGCTGCCATCTCACCGTACCCTTCCATAGACTGAATCTAGTACTTTGGGACCCAGGTGGGCAGTGTGAGTGGAAAGAAGGGGCAGGCGTCAGGAAGCTTTTGTACAGTACTTTTAAATATATTATTGTGGTATTTTGTTTCTTATCTCTTTTTATGTGTACTACTAAGTATGCAGAAAATCTGAAGTAGTTCTGTCAAGATTAGATTGTCAAGATAGCAATAATACTCACAGAAAATCCTCAGCTTTGTGTCTCATTTCAGATGTCTTGTTTATGTCTAGAACAAGGCTTTCAGCATAAGAGATGGTATGTTATCAGTTTCCCAGACACCAATTAATGAAAATAGTCACATTGGAAACAAATTTCCACATCTTCATTGTTTTCAGGTCACAATAATGCACCTTTTCAGAAGACAGTTTTATCAAAACAATATATAGGTTAATTAAACATAAGTTATTTGATTCACTACAGAGTGGACTCCAGAAAATGGAAAATAATTCAAAAAACTAATAAACAGGATATCCATAGATTATATTCTAGTAAGAAGAATTTTATAAAATCATTAATAAACTTACTAAAAAATATATATTTTTTTAAAATAAATTAGGTGGAAAAAAATTATTATTTTCCACAATATTTTTCACTGGATTTCCCTGGAGTAGAGGTAAATTCAGGTAAAGCAGAAGCATATGTAAGCTCATGTTTTACTGAAAAAAAATTTATTATTCATTGTGTTTTCATCATTTTAGCATTCAATAATCATCCTATTGGTCAACAAGGCTTTACTGAGGCTTTTTGTGTGTTTTTTTCCTACAAAGAAATCTTTTCAGGCTACTCCTTGATGTTTAGAAAACTGATGGTATTTAATAAGCAGACTCTAATTGCAATCAAGAGTGAATGATGAACAAATTTAAAATTAGATTAAGTTTGCAGAAGTACCCTGATATCTTGTTTCACAAAAAATTATATTTCTTTTTAAAATCCTAACACTAGTCAGTGATGATTGGATGTGTATGCTATTAAGGTTTGCATTACTCTTGAATTCTCTTCAGCTGAAAACAGCATATTGAGGAATAATAATTGAGAAAGAAGGTTAATCTAAAAGCTGTGACTCTCCTTTAAGTGCAGGTGGCTATAAAATTGCATATGGAATTTAAAGGCATTGTCCTGAATTACTGCCATGACAGTAGCAGTTGATACAGGCTGATCTCTTCCCAGTCTAATAAAAGAGAGAAGAGAGAATCTGAGTTAACACGTTCAATCTAAAAAGGAGCTGCTGACAAAATTAATACGGATGATGTCCAAGCTAGTTGTGACACAGAATCAAATTTACTGTTTGTAGGAAAACTTTGTAGGTCATACTTTTTTTTTTCTGCCAGCTACATTGGGTTTCTCAGTTTCCAGAAAATGTCACAAAAATGTCAGTTGAACTAGAGAATCCTCTGCTCTGTTACCTAGGCTATCTTCTGACCAGAGCTGTTTCATTTCATTATTTCTAAATCATCTGTGATGGATGTTCATACCCAGTCTGCGTAACCTCTGAATATTTATAGCAGTGGCAATTCTGTGATTTCCTGCTAGAATTTAATTATTCGACTGTCTATTTTGAAAGTTTATTGGCTGTTTCATTCTGCTAAATTGAATCCCATTTTTTCAGCTGCACTTTGTTTTTATTATTATTCTTAACTTTTTTCAAAGCAGCACAGGAAAATAATCTGTAACTGTAAAGACCAGCAAAGGGAAAGAGAAAATTGAGCGAGTACTTCTTGTTTCTTATTCTATATGAAAGGGGGGTTGGAGACTAGGAAAATTTTTAAGAAATGTAGTAGGAAAAAGTGAGACAGGAAATGGAGGCAAAGCATACTTGAAATCTTGGTGAACAAATAAACCACAGGTAGGATTACACATTAAAAACACTGATCAATTGAAATCTGAGTGAATGTGAATAGAGAAGTTCAGACTGGTAAAATGTATGTTTTGGTATTCCTTTTTGATGAAACATCTTCCTATATAAGTCCTAAAATCACTGTAAGAAAAGAATTCTCTTATCATATGGAAGAACGTACTTAAATTATATGTCTGCGGACTTATTCCAGTTTTAAAGAGTGGGAGAGCTAAGTGGGAACACACATTAATTAAGCTGCCTTGCATGGAAATTCACTGCTGCCGAAGTTCCTTGCTGAGGAACCTGGATCACCTCCTACCCCCCTCCTCTCAGGGTTTAAATTTAGATTGAGCCTGTTTTACTCTAACCCTGGGAAGGGGCAGTACTTCCAAGGCTTCTGGTGAGCTGACCTGAGAAGCAATGCAAAGAGCCAAACCTCCAGGTACCGACATCACTACTAGATGTCAAATGGTAAGTTTAGATGTTTAATTAAATTTTCATAAAGGAAATGGTGGAATTAAATATATGAGCAGGTTGACTAAATACAGCAGAAATGAGGAGGAATACCTCTGAGATAAACTTTGTCCTGCTATGTATTCTGACTCCGGAGACAAGGAAGGAAGCTGCTTTACAAGTATTGGAGACATAAGAAATAGTAGATAGTAATAAAGTAGAAGTAATAATGAAATTGGGCTCTTCACTACTATTTACTGTTGTTATGAAGAGAATAATTACTTCTGAAAAGCCTCATGTCATAAACCATCTTCAATTTTAAAGTTGATATTTGTTTTGTGAAATTTTCGTCCATGTTTTTAAAATCCCTATCTTAAAAAGAAATCTCATTTAGAAACATCTAAAAGACCCCAGCTACTTTAAAGTAGGGAGCTAGGCACTCAACCACCTGTTTTCACAGTTAGAGGCTGCTTTAATTTGCCACTGAAGATACCAGAGTGACTTTGAAGGCAGCTGGCACTGAGGCTGGAATGAAGACAGAGAAATAAGTTTTTCCCATGGTACCCATTGGCCATTGCTTCTCTCTGATTTGAGGTCAGGCAGGGACTTTTCTCCAGTCAAAGTACCTGTCAAGAAGATGTACGCTTCACGCAGCATGAGGGAAGGGCTGGCCAGTATACTGATGTAAATCTATTGTACAGCACCTTTTATGTGGTTGTGAAATAGAAATCCTCCTTTGTTCTGGTCGTGACATTTTCCAAGTGTTTTGCAACACTTTTGGGAGGGACAGAATTTATGAGCTCTACTAACTTCCAGAATTGTTTGGAAATGTCTATACTAAAGGCAGGAGAGGGTTACTCTTCCTAAAAGACAAGACTATTCAGAGCACTTGTAAAAAGTCCATCTCCAACCTTCTTGTTGGCCGCCTTCATGTACTGGAAGGTGGTCTAAGATCTCCCTGAAGCCTCCTCTTCTCCAGGCTAAGCAACCACAACTCTCTCAGGCTGTCTTCCCAGGATTAACAATTTACTTTAAATTGTTAATAGAACACTCCAATCTAGACTGAGAACTTTGTGAATAGAACTAAAGAAAATGGTGTACCACTAGAACAAAGGAACAGGGAGGTACATCAACAGTCACATGTGGGAGATGCTGGGAGTTTAGATGAACAAAAATTGGCATGAAGCCAGCACTTCAATCAACAAATGCAGAAATACTTACTTTTGATAAGAAATATCAAAATTTCATTATAACTCTTGGTGCTTTAGTTTCTGCCCTAATATATGGCAGAAGCAAATGTGAGAACAGGAGGCATTCCCAGAGAAAGTGATTCCCAGTCCAAGCTGTGCAGGCACACCAGTTCTTCAAAATGTTGCAGCTAGGATTTTCCTAACTGATTCCTGCTCTGTTAGGATTCTCAATATGAGGGAAGCAAACTCCGTCTTTAACAGGAAACAGATGTGCATGCCTGAAGAACTCTCCCCTTTGAGTCAGCTGTTGATTAGAATCAGATTTGGAAAAGCTTGTATAAAAACATCTTTTAAAAAAATTCCAAAGATGAAAATCAAAATTCTGTATTGGGTTGAAACTCATCCACAGAATATTAAGAAACATTGCAGAAGGAATTTTCAATAAAGTACATACTGCAGTAACAAATGTGCATCCTGCTGAGAAAATCTTGTAACAAGTTCCGTTACATGGATCTATTTATTATTTATTCCTTTTGGAAACCACTAGAGAAGGTCACTAACATCTGGCTATATTAATGTCTGCATCTCAACTGCCATTAATGATGCTGATGATGCACGGCCTCACCTTTCTTTGATTTTCCTGAAAAACTATATTTTGAATTAAGGCCTCAGTTTCCATTACAGTTGTACCAAAATAATGATCAAAATGCAAGGCAAGAGCAGTATAAAAAGCATTGAAACCAGTAGTTTCTCATGTTTGAGCTGCTCATAAACATATTTAGTCCCGTGTTTGATTCTGCAGCCTCCAGATTTTGGTTCCACGGGTATTCAAATGGAGTCTTAAGCTGAGGTTTCTGCACATCACCAGCAATGGGACTGCAATGTAAGTTTTTGTGGGCATTCTCAATTACCAGTTATTGGCTAAATAGTTTTATCTGTGCTACTAAAGATGACTATGCAGGATTGTCTTGAGACCAAGCTCAACCCCATCTTACTGGAGCCTTTGTTGCCAAGTGGCCTAGTTCCCACTTGGGGAATTCCATCCTCATCTGAGGGTTAGGAGTTTTATTCTTGTGACTTCTTCCAGATATTCAAAGGTTTTGTTTGGTTTTATATGAGGCTTGGGGGTAAGGGACTTTGGTTAGTCATTGTTCAGAAAGGTTGTGTAAGAAACCCCGTAAGACTGATTCTGCAAAGTATGCATGCTTTGTGTGTCTAAAATTTTCAAAATATAAACATACTGTCAAACAAGGACAAAACTCAGCTTTGATATTTCATAAATATTTTATAGCTTTGGCATCAGGAAATGAGAATAAAAACCTATGCAAATGAAACAAACACATGCAAAGTTAGTTGGTTTAGAAGTTCACTGATATCTTTATGTGCAGATGCAGAGTCTGATTAGGCTGCAAGGAGAGCTACTCAGACACATTTAACATTTTCTTGTTCAGAATTACATCTTAAAAGTAGATATCTTGTAAGGGAAAAGGAGGAGGCAGTACTGATCTTTTCTCTGTGGTGACCCGTGACAGGACCCAAGGGAATGGCCTGAAGTTGTGCCAGGGAAGGTTTAGTTTGGATATTGGAAAAAAGTACTTCATCCAGAGCATGGTCAGGCACTGGAACAGGCTCCCCAGGGTAGTGGTCCAAGCACCTGACAGGTCTCAAGAATTGTATGGACAACACTCACAGGGACATGGTGGGATTCCTGGGGTGTCCTGTGCAGGGTCAGGAGTTGGACTCAATCCTTGTGGGTCCCTTCCAACTGAGGATATTCTGTGGTTCTGTGAATATATACTTGTATGCAACTCTAAGTCCCCATTCAGCACATAGTAGCCTTTCTACCTGAGTCATGGCCTGTTGCACTGTGTATTTTACTGGATGAATTTCAATTGGCCAGAGATTACTCATGTTAAATAGCTCTGTGGTGTGAGTCAGAGTCCTGGAACCTTTATGAGGCAGGAGAAAATTTTACAGTACAGGATAATAAAATAAGCCTGTTTGCTGGGGTATCTCTCCATTATTTTATTCAGAAATAACGCTAGTCTACTTCTACAGAATATTCCCAATAGCTTAGAGCTGAAGTTAGAGCCAATTCTTGAAATCTTATTTTTCCCACCTGAAATAGTAACAAACTAGCCATAGCTAAGCCATCTTCAACTGGAGTTAAATTGTGTAGAGAGAAAAGATAACTTTTCAACTTTTTTTTCATATTACAAGGTAAAGCTAGGAAAACTGAAGTATATTTTCTTTTTTATTCTACTGTGCAGTAACAGCAACTAATCATATATTTCTATGTACATGTGCATAAGTTCTCCCTCAAAACTTACAAGCAAATTTCATAAAACTGTTCACTTCTACATAATTCAGGGATGATTTCCTCTACTGCCAAAGTTACTGACTGAAACTTCAGATTCTGCGCTACACGGGAGACTTAGCCTGTGATCGTGACAATCCATTTCAGCCTAAGACTCTCCAGCTTGTCTGGCACTGATATGCCATCGTTGTACTGTGTGTGCTTCAGCATCTTTGAGCTGCCTGACACCGTAACACCAGCTCAGAAACTAGCACTGCACACATTTAGGGTATTATGCTTTAAAGACTTTAGCTGCTGGTGGATTTCTGTAAAATGCTGATACATTGATACTCTCTTATACTATTAGAAAGGGCTGAGACGGCATATTTAAATCCAAAGATTTCAGCTGGAGTCTAGGAGCATTCTTTTTATTGAGCCACAGTTTTACGTTTCATTCCACTCTTTTCTTTTTCAAGTCTATGAGACTTGGTTGGTATGTCCTCCGAACCCACCTTTTGCTCCTTGGTATTCTAGACTAGGTTAAATTTTGAGTTACTAGTACAACTTCCTTATAAGAAAGTACAATTGTAAATCATATACCAGAGCATCTAATTAGGATAATTTGAAGAATGTTAAAGACGGCCATGTATTTCAGCTCTACTGAGTCACAGCAAGATTCATTTTTCTAGATCTATTACTGAATGAGTATAATGGTTTCTTGTGCTGTTCAAGCTCAGTCACTTGACAGATTTAATAGTCTGCTGGAAGCAGCTGGGTGTCATTCCAAGTCCCTGCCCATCAGATAAATATATATGTCTATGTAAGCTCTCTTCCAAAGACTGAATAATAATATAGAAACATGAAGAGGGAATGGTGGATGTTGGGTCACCTAATACCTTTCTGTGGAATATTTCATTCCAGTTGAGAAAGCAATTTATATTCAGAAATCATGTTTGGGTGTTATTTGGTATGTTTTCAAGATGATTTAGGTGTACCCTTTCCATAAGAGTCGGAAGCTCTATATTCATGGCAACAGCAGTTGTAGATTGCCTTGGTTTGCAGATTTCTTTACGTATTTTCCCTTCTGCTTGCTATCGTTTCACATCTCTTTTACTCAGTCTTCTTAGATAAGCTATCAGCAGGTAGCAGGGCCATGTAGGAAACACGACCTGCTTACAAATTACATCTCATCCTGTGTAGATACATTCTTTTGACGCCACATAGTACACAGAATAAGACCTTTCTATTTACCTCGGGGACCAGCAGTTACTGCTGAGAGAAAAAGTGTAAAGAAATGAAAGGATTCAAATACTTTGTAGGAATGCCTCACACTCAGTTTGAAGCCAGGAAATCTTTGATGTTTTAGGCATGGCAAATCTCTCTGGCCATCACAGTGCTCTCGCAGTCCACATCTAATCTTGGGTGATGCAACTCAGGTTAAATGAATTCTCTCCCTTCAAAACTGCTAACCCAGATGCTGAGCAGACAGGGGTGAGGGCATGGGGCCTGTCTTGCAGGGTGAAGGCTGTAAAGAAGGAAGGATCCCATCCAAATCCTCCTGGTATATCCTGCTGACGGATGTGGGAACAAGGTCCAGGACCACCAGGGTGTTGCGGGATGGGATGGAGTTAAGGCTGTGTTGGTGCCACAGAGCTAGTGGCAGCCCCAATAAATCCTGTCCCTGCCTTCCCCTCCCTTGCAGACACCCTCTCAAGAGATCCTGAAGCCTGGGACCTTTTTGCTACAGGGTCTTCATGGCACTCTGGAGCTAAACTGCTGCCAAAAAGCAGACAGGGGGACTGAAGCACACTCAAACAGCTCAGTCATTTTTGCTCAGGCAAGAGAATGAACCTGAAACCTTAAATTTTCCAAATAATTAGTCCACATCTAAGCTATTTTTTGCATATCATGGGGCTGCTGTCTGTCTCATATTGTCTGGGTGTGTGGTATCCGTCAGTTAATTTTTTTGCACCTGTTTTTGGATAGTGTTTCAGTTTCCTAGCAAACCTTTTCTAAGCATGTTGTTTTCTTGACAAGTTATTTATCTATTTTCTGATAGAGACTTCTGCCTCTTTTTTTGCATTCATGGAATCAACACAGAATTGGAACTATTCATGAGACTTCATTTCCTTGACAAGCATTTCTTCTCTTCAGATGAGTGGCTCACTGTCCTGTATCCAAAAGAAGTCTCATTTCTCTGACAAAAACAAGGTCTTCAAATAAATCTGGAATTTATACTGTAATCTACAGTACTAGTCATTTTTTGTGGTCATGTGCAAGAATTATTTAATGAACGGTTTGGGGATTTTTCCCACAAGGCATTATAATCCCTATGATATTGCTCTTTGCAAGCAGCAATGTTAAAGGAAGAGAATTCAGTCCAAACCCATTTATTTTCTCAAAAGAGATGAGTTATGATGGCAGAGTATCTTTTATTAGACTTCAAGAAAAAAACAAAACAAATAAATTTGAAAGTGATTTTTTTTTTGCATCAATAACTGCAGATTTGGAGAAAATTTTCGTATATAATCTGGGTCAATTTTTTTCTTCTCAAAAACTGCTCTGTTCACACACAGCTAAAACCTCTGTAAATTATTCCATATTCTCTAGATGTTATGAGCATGATTGTTTCTTCAGACTTCCGTAAAACTAGTGTAATGCCTTTGACTTCAGTGAAAATACTATTGATTTATATGGGTTAGCGTATATTGGAAACAATTTTGTAAGTGATGTGTATGTTTTTTTAATTCCGTGGTGCATTCTGAAATTTCATTTTTTTTCACAAAAATTTCCCTTTAAAAGTGTCACTTTAGGAAATAGTGGAATTTGATGGGGTATATAAAATTGATTTCCCATGGTATCCAGATCACTAGTATTTATTATAATATTGTAATACTTCTGACACCAGGATATTGTCATACATATTTTATTTTATTTTTTTTCCCAGATATTGAAATGTTTGTTTTATTTTTGTATTTCCAGCAAGTGCATCACGCCATCATAGCAATAAAGGAATTTAGAACAGATTGTGAAATTTCACATAGCTATATAAATGTGGAGCAAATCTACTGAGATGATGGAATTGCCTGACATTAACAGAAATGGAAATGTTGAGTTGCTCTAGATTTACAGCAATGAAGCTGAGATTGCTCCAATTTTAACAAACGGGAAGTTTACATTAGTGGGGTGTGTGATATATTTTGATGAATCACACTAGATCAGTCAATCTGGTGACTGATCTAGTTATGCACACAAAAGCTATTCAAGAACTCCACATGGACCTAGCACAATTTTAAATTCCCTTTCTGGGCTAAGACTACCATTGATTAAGAATTTTTAAGAAAGTATTTGCGTAAACTTCTGCTAGTTGTACACTCGAATACTCACTCATTCCATGATCCCAGCTGATGAAAAGTTATGGCACAAAGCTGAAGCAAATAAACCCAAGTATTTATGTAGGTTTAGTAGCATATTAACGCCAATGTAATGAACTAATCACATCCACAAAACATCAGCCATGTCAAACACTGGGCAGAATTGATAGTTCACCTGTTTGAAACACGGTAGGCAGAGCCTGGATCCAGGAAAACTTAAATCCTTTTGCTATATATTTTGAGCATTTAAAAAGAGCCGCATAGAGCCCATGGCAATTTTACTTTTTGATTTACAACCTCACATATTTCAGAATGTTACACAGCAAAGTGAGGGTTTTGTTTTCCTTTCCTTTGTTTTTTTTTTTTTTACAATTGAAGCTGATTTTTTTTCAAATTAGAGGTACAAAAATCAAGGGAGTTACCTTGTGCTCTTTCTCAGTGACCTATGAGTTGTGTGGAACCATGCTGATGAACTGCAGAGATATCTACTGAGAAAACTCAACAAACAAAGTTATAATTTTGGAGATCTCCCTACAGGCTAAAAATTATCTGCACTCTAAAAGGGATACTGAAAGCCCTGGAAAATTCATGTTATGCTTTTGCAATGAGTTTTCCCTGACCTTTCTACTTTAGATTAGGCTGATTGCTAGTATTGAATATGTAATGTTTTACCTTCATACCTCACCTATTATCTTTAGAGTATTTCAGAGCACTTCATAAAGCTGTAAATTAAATACTGATAGTGCACTAAATATGTAAGTAAAGGTATCAGCAGTTATGCACTCAGCTGTAGCTTATGCTCACCTATGCACTTTAGAATTCTTTTTATTAAGAGGAATACTGGCAGGGATTCCGAAGTCCTCCCCTAACCTTTGAGAGGAGTGTTCCATACTACCGCCCAAACAGATCAGATTTTAGAGACAGACAGAGGCTATCTTAGCCCAAAACTACCCTTAAATGTAAACTATGACTCTCTGTGTGTCTTTGTGACTGAGATGAACATCAAACTGTCAATCAGACTGGATGGAAACATGAAATTTCATTCCTACTGTTGACACAAGTAGGAAAAAGAAAGAAACAAACTTACACTTCCATTACTTCAGTCTACCCTGAAGTTGCAAGCTCATCCTCCCCTCCTCCCATCCGTCTAAACCATAGTGTTTAAACCTTTTGAAGAGACCAGATCTAGAAATTAGAACTCAGACAGAGACTTAACTTGTATAGCTTGTACCATGCCACCCTTAAAGTAAAAAAATAAACCAAACTAAAATTTATTTCTGATCAGCTGAATTGCTCTCTGGAATTTTTTTTTCCTCCATACAGAAGAGGGTGAAACCAGAAAAACTAGTTCCTAACTCAATGCTTTAACTTAATTGGGATAAATCAGTACTTGAGATAATGATTGCCTAGACTGCTGCTTTAACCTGACCTACTTCCATTATCTTCTAATCTCAACAACAAACACTTTCTTTATAAATTTATCCTCAGGGATAGCAGTGGGCATCCCCTTTTGATGTATGACTCAATTTACAGCAGCCTCTGGAATCTCTAAAGGTTCCTGATGAATATTTTGTTTATAGCCACTATGACCCAGCCTCATCCTCTCTTGCACCTCATATGATTTTGGTGCTGCATTGCAGTCTACAGAGATCTGTAGTGGATGGTCTGTGTGGCTTGTTTGGTCATTCTTATCAACCTTGACATTGTGGCTCTTACCACCCTATCAGATAAGCTTGGGAAACTCTCGGATCCCTCCTTCCTCATCTCCTGGACCTCCTTTGGCAGTCAATAGGACCCAGGTTCATCCCAGTCCAGCTTGGTCCCTGGTCTCTGCAATAGCAAGGTGAGCGCATATTTCCAACGGGGAGACTGCTATATGCCGTGCACAGTGTACAGTTATACACTGATGGCCACACAAATACGACACACAGGGCACCCACAGGAAGAGTGGCAGCACCAGTTGTCTCCTCTCTGATGCATCAGGATGGGTTTGTACTAGTAGAAGTAAATATGCACTTGCACATATGCGGGGGGTGGATGTCTCCAGCAGCAGAGCTCAGACTGCCCTGTCTCTGTCTCTGGCCCCTGGACTCCAGTCTGTCGCATTCCTGGCACTTGGACTTGCAAACCCCTGCAGCCACAGCCCTCCTGCAGTTGCTGGTGCAACCATCACTCACACTGCTCTCACACCCCCCAGGACTCCCCTGGTCCCCACATCTGACTGCCTATGCTCTTGTCTTTAGAGATACACACGAGTATTGCAGCTCAGAGATGTCTCTTGGAGACCCATTTATCTCCTCTGCTCCCAGACCACTGGGAGCTTGTCAGCTCATCTGGCTTATCTTTGCTACCCATCACACATTTGCTTGCACATCCACCCTGACTCCAGTTACTGCAGCACAGACATGTAAAGCAAACAAAAAATCCAACAGTTGAATGAAGATCTTTATATATGCAATATATAATATATATTTTTATTATGTCACAATTTTCAAGAAAAAGTAATGAATAGGATAACATCCTGTGTGATGCTATTTCTTCATACCTTTAAACATGGAATTTTTCGTGCTGGTGACATACACAGTCTCATAAATGCACCTGAAGGTCTTTGAATGCCAGATAATGTCACATATCAGCCACTGAAAATTAACTAGGAGACTGTACTTCAGGTAATATGGTCACCTCTTCATGTAAACTTCTTTGATTTTATCCCCTTCTTATGACTACTGGCAGTTTTCCATTTACCTTTACATAAAAAAGTAAGTATTCCTTAAGTGGTTTTTTGAATATGTATGACAGTTGAACAATGTGGGGTTTATATATATTTAATATAAAAGCAGTACTTCTCTCAAATAATGATGAAGTTGTCATCTTCTGACTTGCTTTAGATTTCCCAGCTTTATTAAAAAAACATACCACATCAAAATTCTTCCTACTTCTTCCCTACCTATCTCTCACTAGCAAAAAGTAGTAAGTTTTCTCAAGACTCAGTGCACAGTTGGACCTCCAACTGATGCTGTGGCGGTGGAAATAATTGGGAGCCTTTGTTCCATTCCTCTTTGTCTGGGGGGCCAAGATATGATAATTCATGCTGTGTCTGATGTGGTACTCATTTTCCAGTGCACACATAAGCAACCAAGGCAGCAGAAAGTCTTAAAAAAATCAAATTAAAAATATCTTTCCTCTTACAAAGCAGGATATGAACTCAGTCTTGTCTGACTGATTACACTTATATGTATGTTAGCCATATTCACTCCCTATATGTACAATGAGGGTGGTTTAGCTCACAGTGATATAAATTTTAGCTAACATATGGTTCTGAGCTGAATTTACTGAATGTGGCCTAGTTAGGAGATTGATTTTTCAATCTAGCACTTACCACAGTAATTATTAACGCCAGATAAAGTAATTGGAAAACATCTCCTGAGACACTTCATAAAGACTCAAGGATCTGTTCTGCCCTGTTTATTCTTATCCTTACAAGATACTGCTTTCTTTAAGCTATGTCTTCTATACACAGTTATGTATTTTATGTTTATGAGATATACAACGGTATCTTATGTATAGACATTCACATGAAAATTTAAACAAAGTATAAAATTAGAAAATTTTGTAGTAAATATAGAGTGACTAATGAACATCTGATTTTATCTATTTCCCTGCAATCCTCCTTGGTTAACATTTCTTTCATTTACACAAGGAAATTATTCAATTCCCCAGTAACTTTCAAGTGGAAGTATACTTTGCAGAGTAAGATGGCATTTAATAAAAATTTAAGAATTGATCAGACCTTAAAGCAAGCAGTTTGAACAACCCCGTAGCTGAGGGAGCCACGGACTTTGTGCTGTAGAGGAGTAGCTCTGCTGGGCATCCAGCTGGGAGCCGGTCACTTGCACTGGGTCCCATTCTTCCTCCTTTCGCTGCCAGAAAAAGAGCTACGGCTGTAGTTTGACCTCTGGTTTGGGCTATACAAGACCTGTCACCTGAAGGAGTAGAGCACACTTGTCATCATGTCACAGACTCAATTTTCGAAGCCAAGACTTTAACAAGGTTCTAAAAGAAACTGGAAATTTATATGGGTATTCAGGCAATCGTTTCACTTCAAGATTTAAGATGGAAATTAATCCATATTTCCCACAGGAGTCGTATACAGACTTCTGCAGCACTTGAGCTACTCTCAGCATCATACACAGAATAGAGGGTTCAGTGAACCCTGACTTTGATGTGGTACAGCAGTTCCATATTCCTAACTCTTCCCTAAGGAACCAAGGTGGCTCACTGTGACCCCTACAGTCAGCCAGACTCACTAGTTGATTATAGGATTATTATAGGATGCTCTGAAAGCACCCTATATCATTAATGAGAATACTGCAGAGTAATAATTAAGCATCTTTGCATGTTCAGATTACAGAAACATGACAGAATGCGCTGAAGGACCTGCTCTAAGGGAAAGTAACTCTAAACATTAGTCTAGTCAGTCTCTTCTACAGCCATAGAACTGACTGGGAGAAGAAGACGAAACAGAAAATTTACTCTTTTACTGTATTAAATTACTATTTCCAGGCCTGGAAATTGCATTTAAAAAAATGTTAGTACATGGTCAAACACTTTTCTTCCATTAAAATCTCAGTTAGTCCTGTACATCTAGAGCTGCATATTTGAAAGTTGACAGTACTTTACCCTTAAAAAGGAAGAATTTAGAACAGGTGCAGCATTGTGGTCTTCTGAATGTTATTATGGAAACATGAATAATGCCATTCAGAAGGTTAGCCATCTGCTTTCTGAATATCTGTTACTGCTGCTGCTGCAGCAATGTGAAAGTGGTACACAGGGTTATTTCTGCAATGGATTTAAAAGAAACCTTGTGCATTTTATGGAGAAAAGTATGTTCTATTTTCAGGTTGCTTTTAGTAAGCATCAGTAGAGTATGTGTTTTGTAAATATGGTAAAGATGACTATAATGTGATGTACTTCACTTGGGCAGTTTGCATCCTGTTTTACTGAGATTTAGCAGAATACTTTTTGCAAGGTGAAAGCTAGAAGTCAGTATTTTTGTGATGTAGAATAGTTTTACTGAAATGGGATTATTTACAAAATATAAACCGATAGAAAGGGAGTAGTTAGATCTCAAATGCTAACTACAGAGGGCATGTTCTAGAACATCAGCTGTGACATGAGTACTAAATTAGCACCTGAGACTCAGGGCAAGTGTCATCTGACAAGAATGGAAACGTGAGAGGGCAAGCTAACTTCAAAAAGCAGCAGAATCTGTGAGCTGGAGTCAGCGTTTACAGGGGCGCTGTTACACCAGATTTATTAACAAGCTTTTGAAAATGACAGAAATACCACCTTTTAATGCTGTGAATAACAAGTAAATCTGTCTTTACAGGGACAAAACATTTTCATTATGGCACAGAGAATGAAACCTTCCTAGAAACTGACAGGAAACAAGGAAAACTAAATAACTGCTTAGAAACATGCAGGAGGAGAATAAATTTTAACAAGGTCAGGACGGAATTCATAGCATGCTGTAAACATCACAACAAAAACTGCAGATGCACTGCTGGCTACCAGGGATCTGGCAATCACTGCTGCCCTAAACACATATTTACAGCACTAAAACTTCTAGAAGTATTTAGTGAGTGACAATAAGGGTCCATTTATATCAAAGGGATTCAAAATTTATATCAAACAGAATGGAGTTAGGCACTGGAGCAATGGTAGAGGAAACAAGCCCACTGCGAGTGCAGGAGATAGAAATCAGACACACAAAGCAATTTGCCTTGCTCAGCTGGAGTAGAAACACTTCAGGGGGGAAGACAGTGAAATTCTTTCTAGGTGGCTGCTGATGTGCTCTGCCACAATCTGACCAGAGATCAGCTCCCCACAAGGAGGGCTCCGTATTGTACAGATGAGGTAATCAGGAGCAGAGGTCCATCGCTTGCACGATCAGGGACCCAATTACTATCATAAATATCAAATGTACCTTCTACACAGCTCCCTCTGTGAGCTGTGAAGGCAGAAGGACAGACCTTTCTCTGCTGTGGCCTCCCTGGTGTGTAAGAAGCCACTCACTACACAGGCACAGGCTTATCTGTTGCCACAAGGGAATCAGTCAAAGAGAGCTGACCAGGACACAGCAGGTGTGTCCTGGGGCTTCAGACAGTGTGACAGGAAAAAAAATTAATTCCAGCTACAGGCCCAAAGTGAGTGCAATGCAAAGCAATGCATGGACTAGTTAACCAAAACACTGTATTTTATATGCATGAGGGAGCTCAATTAGTTTTGATAAAAATGCAACAGTCTGATTTTTCATTGTTACGGAGTGTTTGGCTGATCAACTTTAATATTCCTTTAGTGCAGGGTTTTGGTTGCATAGTTTCTCTTGTTTGCAATTCTTTATTTCTACGGCAAATAAAAACGCCCCTGATCTCTAACTCACCACGGTACTGAGGAATGAGGAGGTCAGTCATGATGAAAATAAGTTATTGCACTAATAAATAATTATTTACCAGATACGAAAACTACTTCTTAGCAGTCCGAAAGAGTTAGGCAAGGAAAGGAATCTATGGTCATATGTATTTGAATTTCCCTGAACTCAGAGGAGAAAAGGCTCCAGCCAAGAATCCCTTAGAAATGCTCATCAGCATTCCTCTTGTGTACAAAACATTGGATTAAAATTAAGGATTAGGAACACATTATTTAATTAGGAATTAGAAGGTTGCAGATCCATTACTAAGATTCACAAATCCTATCCCTTAGCAGTATTTCCTTTCTGTAGTTCCAGGGCTGGGAGGCAAGATTTTTTGAGGCTTAGGGTGAACAATGTATGTATGAGGCTTCTAAACCACAGGAGATTAAACATCTACAGCAGAACTGTCACACTGGAGGGAAAACAGCTCCATCCACATTAACTGGGAGAACATTCGGGCCAGCTCGGGCAGCAGTACAAGTCCCATGTGTGAAGAGTGACTGAGCTGCTTCTTAGGCTTCACTACAGAAGTCAAGCCTCACACCATTTATAGAAAAGCTAATCAACGAGAGTCTGAATTCAACACTTTTTTTTGGTGAACCATGGCAATTATTTTCCTTTTTTTTCTTTCTCCCACTCCACTCTGCAAAAAAAAAAAAAAAATTCTTTTGATTCTGGCATGCAAATACTATTTGTTTTGTGTGCCCACAGATACTACTCGAGCGACTTCTGCTTCCTGGAAAATTCAGTCAGTTTAAGGTTTAGCTCATTGCGCAATTCATTTGCAAATTGGTCGTGATTATTTTACATGGTAATTATTCTTAGATTTACTAGAAACATGCCCAGAATTGTCATGCTGTGTATAGAAATATAATGGGTGAAAACAGAAGAACGAATAGAATACTGAAATAAAATCTTAAATAAATCAAATCTAGAGTAGATAGTCATGTGAGATTAAACCTAGGATGGAATTCACCAGGGCAAATATCCAGCTTATGCTACATGGATGGATTCCCTCTTCAGTCACTCTTCAATATTAACACTAATACTAATATTAATAAATACTAATACTTTAGTTTATTCTAACACAGATATTTAGAAGACATCAATGTGAAAAATATTTTAAAAGTGCATTTATACAAACTATGTAGGAAGCATTTTCTTATGTTGTTTTTATTATCATTATTAGTAGTATTAACTGTCAGTACATCAGGTGCCCAGTTTCTTGAAAGACAAGAGGTAGTGAACCTGGAAAATTTGTTTGAAATGGGAGGTAACTATGGCCTCTGACTGTCTTTGGTCAGGGAAGCCATTTGAATGCAAATGCTTTAGTGATGATCGGGTAAGGAACATACTGCCTTATCATGTAGAAGGGAGAACTTGATAAGGAATTGAGGTTTATAAATGAAACGCTAGATGATTCAAAGGGATGGAAGGCAAGTTGAAAAATCACAGGAAAAAATTTTTAAAATTAGTGAAAAGGGGCAAAAAGGGTAGGGGGAATGGTAAACCTTGAATCATACCCTTAAGTTTTATTTGAAGATGTTAATTTAGTGAATTTTGCCAATGTTTGTTGTCCTGTCTCTCAACTGTGTTCATGCAGAGGGCTGACTGTAGCGACACCACTATCACCTTTATGTCCTGAATCTTAAATCGTGCCAAATGGTCATGGTCTACGACACGTTGTTGGAAAAAAACTCTGTCAGGGTTTGATCAATCCAATAGAAATACACCCTTGCGTCTGCGCGGGATCAATGCATACTGTTAGGACAGTAAATATACTGCTGTGAAACTGAACAGTCTTTTTAAAGTTTATTTGTATCCCAAAAGTAGAATTACAAAATTTGGGAACACCTCATGACCATACTCCAGGGTCAGTCTGACCATCATTAATAAAAACAATGCGTCATAGATTTTATATATATATATATATATAGATACACACATATGAAGGACTTAGCGAGTATTTGTCTGATGGATCATATTTCATAATTTCATTGTATGTATTCTTTCAATTCCACTTAAATATCTGGAAATGCAAACAAATGCAACTGTCTGAATGTGAGATACTATCCATATTTATGATGAAATCTGTGGGGTTTTCTTTTCAGATCTTTTTTTTCCCACAGAAATTCTTAGTGCAGGCTGTATTGGGTTTATGAGGCAATGTTTTAGGTGCTGCAGTAGCTTCTGAGAGAAGGCACCAGAAGCTGCCCATATTCCTGAAAGAGCCAGGTTCACTCAGCTCCAAGTCAAACCTGCCACCAGCCAAAGTTGAGGCCAGCAGCATTTGTAGCACTACTGAAATAACAAATTTAAGAGGGAGTAAGGGATGCTCCCAGCAGGAGCTGTGGCCCATGGAGAAGCAGGGTTTCTGACAGGAACTGTGCCGTGTGGGGGTCCCACGCTGGAGCAGCCTGTTCCTGAAGGACTGCTCTATGGAAAGGACCCACGCTAGAGCCGTTCTGGAAGAACTGCAGCCTGTGGGAAGGACTCTTGCTGGACAAGTTCATAAACGATGTTTTCCTGGGACACTCCATGCTGGAGGAGGAGAGTGTGAGGAGGAAAGAGCAGCAGAGATGAAGCACTATAGACTGACTGTGGCACTCAATTCCCCATCCCCCTGCACCGCTCAGGAATTAAGGGTGAGGTTGAACCTGGGAAGAAGGAAGGGAGGGCATAAGGTGTTCTGTTGTCTCATCCTAATCTCTTACAGATGGTTGGCAATACATTAAATTATTTTCCCCAAGTCGGGTCCATTTGCCTGTGACAGTAAAACGTAAGTAATCTCCTGTCCTTATCTCAAGCCAAGAGCTTTTCATTGCACATTGTCCCTGTGTCTACTTGAGGGGAGGGAGTCATAGAATGTCTTAGTAAACACCTGGTGTCAAGCCAAGCTCAACCCACCACAGAGGCTTTAAAGTATTATTCTGCACAGTAACACTGAAAAGTTTATTTTAGTCTTGGGTGTTCCAGAATAATTGACTATCACTTTAAAGTGGTTATCTGAATTTCTGTCAGAAATGGGTTTTCAATCTCAGAAGAGTAGAGAGTCTTTTTTTTTTTCCTTTCTACAAGAAAAAATTCAAGCACAGGAAACTAAGTTATTCTTAAATAAAAAATTAAATAAATCACAGCCCAGTTTTCTCCACTCCATAAGAAAATAGCACTGTCTACAGTTTCTTGCAAAGCAAAACATTTTGGCTATTTGTTTATTAGCATTTCAGTGAGTGTTATTTTTATTTCTCTTAAAAGATGCTGAGATATAAAGGCCCAGTCCTTAAGTTACGAGCTGGGTCTGTCTTCTTGATTATGCTTGAATATATTGTACTAAGGCTTTTTACTTTCTAGCTTTCTCCTTCTGGTGAAATACAAACCCCCTTCAGCTGAATCAGCACAGCTCTCCCTGTGGCAGCTTCTGCACAGGAGCTTGTCACTTTCTCATTTTACAGAGTATTATCTAGTATGTGATAAACTCACTGCGAAGAAGGCAAGGTCTGGGAAAAAAAGGTGCTCAGAAATCTTTTAAATGAGGTTTGCCACCAGGGAAACTGTGACATGAAATTCCACCATGGGATCTGGTGCTCACCCTCAGTTACCACCCACCACAAGGGCAGTTGGCTCCCGGCTTTATTGATGAGTAGAGGGTGTGTCAAAACAAAGGGACAGAAATCTTCTGTTCAGTTCTGTATTAAGTGACCCCAAAAGACACACGTTTCAAAGCTGCTGTCAAATTTCTGTCAAATGCAGCTACATATTTACTTACAGTTACCTATATGTGAATGTAATTTGCTTTATGAATCCCTCTACGTATAGAACTAGACAGTTAAAGGGTGGTGTAGGAAAACAACAGTGCTAGGAAAGAAAAACATATACGTTGTTGCATACCCATGCTTGTTTTAAAATTAGTCAATTTTTTCTGCTTCATTACACATACTTTGCTTATCAGATAATTATTCAGCTGTCTGAATGCAGCCATTCTTGTTATTAACACAGTTTAAATTGGGATTAACCTTGTTACAGCCTATAGTCTTTTATAAAGAATGATCTTCATGTCTGTAGACTAATTGTGCTGAGAAAGTTCACTGCAAAGACATAATTAATAGTCTATAATGTTTGGGAAGGTGACATTTCCTACTTTCTTTGAACTCTCAGTCTGGTATTTGAAAGCCAGAATAAGGTACTGAATCCAGGATATTTAATCTGGAGTGGTGTCTAGTCGATAGTTAACAGAAAGTGCTTCCTTTCCCCTAACAGCAATAAACCAGAAAGGACTAATTACCCCTTTTTATAGGTGCAATTTGAACTTAAAACTCTAGAGAGAGCACGAGTAGTAAACCACCGTTATAGCTGATTTCACCATCTGCACCTTAAAACTGGGACTGTGGAACCAGCAAAAGACTATGCACAGCATTTAGCACTGAGACTCCCTAAACAAATTTGGGGTTTGTTGTAGGGAAAATTTTCAGAAGACAGTGATAATTGAGAAATATTTTCTGAATCCCTGTAAAATCACTTTATTTAAATGAATGCATATTCCATTTAAGCCATCATTAGTACGTAACTGAAGCTCACTCATCTAAAGATGATGTATTGATGTTTTTGTGAGTTTAATGAACCCCTCCATATTAACACATTTTTTTGCTTAGGCCTATCTGGAGAAAGAGGCTTTAGGTTATACCTCTAGCAACAATGGCAACCATCACTTTTCTAAACCTAGAACTTATTCCAATATGTTTGTTTTCTTCTGGTGTTTAATTTTTTTTTCATGAACAGGCAGGATCTGTTACCGTCAGTATAATTCCTCAAGCTTAATACTTTTATTACTTCTGGTTTACTGCTAAGTTGAAAAGTTCTATACACTTCATTATCTTCATAGTTATTTACACAAATGAGAAATTATTGAATTTGAGGTTGATTTCTTAAACATGTATTTCTGGTAGGCTGGAGTTTCCAGAAAAAAAAGCAAATTTTCTGATTGGCGGCTGAAGGGCTGTCCCCTTTCACCATATCACCACTCTTTCTAACATTGTGTTGCAAATTTTCAAGTCTTGAACTCTGCGTTCATTATTTTCAAAATTTTTAACTCTCACTCACATATTTTGCTGTGCTTTTGACTGTTAATATTACCAAGCTATCTCACAAAAATCTCCTGATTGGTGCACTCTTCCACAGCACATAGTGTGATTGTGGCCCTTTAACTGGGTAAACAGCCACTTGAATTGTCCCAGTGTCTAGAAGAACTGTCTGTCCTGACTCTGAACTGCTTAAAAAACAGGAAAAATTATTTTTGGACAGTATTTTTCCCAGGTTGGTTTGTTTTTCAGTAATTTTCTCTTCTTCCATACTTCCCTGAAATATAAAAAAAAATTCAGAATTATATCAAAAGAGAAAAGTCAGAGTTTGTCACCATTTTCCTTGACATAACCTTGAGCATTTGAGGAACTGACTTGTTTTGCTTTTGGATGTGTTTTTGGGGATTTTACATACCAAAGGATCATTAAAGTTTCAGGGGAAAAAGTATAAGCAATAGTCATAATATTTCAGAGGATTAAAAAAATCCACAACCTCCAAGGAACTCAGCTTTCCTTCCTCTGAAAGTATGTGTATTACACTATTTTATTCTATTTGTTAACATCATATTAAGACTGAGAAATACTGGACTGTGTGTTTTTCTAAGGTATGATTTGAAATGAAATTAGGTTTCAAAGGGGTTTTAGCTTCCCTTGATAGTAGCCTGGAAATTGAAAGATGGGCTCTTGATTTTTGAGACACAAGCAAAAGATTCAAAGCAATTTTGCCAAAGAGGTAAAGAATAATGTAAATTTATTGCTAGTGCAGGGTAAACTTTGGAAGAGACAAAGTGCAACTTGATTTTGAGCCATTTCTGCAAAGCATTTGGGGAAAGAGAGGACTTACTAGTACTTCACAAAGTCATATATTTTCATGTGTATCTGTTACTGTCCATAAAGTTGCCTCAGCCATGCATATCCTTAATTGCATTGAAAGAAGTTTATATAATAATGTATAAGTTAGTCTGAGGTGATTTAAAAACAATGCTTGACAAATTTCAATTTACTCAAGTTCCTCTAATATATAAGAATTTATCTCCTTTTTTTGAAAGGAGGTCTCACTGTCTTGCCTCAAATGATCTTCTAAACCTGAGTATACATATAGAGCTTGAAGTTTATTTTGCACTTGTTTAAGTCACTACACCAGTCAGGTTAACTACAACTCTATGTAGTAACCAGAATGTACAAATACATATGAAGGATCTCTGAAAAATGAAAGAGAAGGAAAATCTTTCATAAATTTGCAAGGTGCTTGGAGAAACTCATTTCAAATACTATGTTGTTAGAATAATACTTTTAGATTTCTTTCTTTCACTCACTATAGTTGCTTAGTTAAACATATAAGACAAAAGTAGAAAATATGCCATTTTATTTACAAAAGAAAAAGTATTGATCTATCAATCCATTGTTTGTGACTTTGCAGTGATTAATAAGTTCTGACAATGTCTGATTGGGACTGACTTATGTTGAAATTTGTTAGACAACAAGTTGTCTAAAAATAAGATAGATTTATGAACATTAAAAGAAGATGATAACAGGAAATCTTCACAATGTTGTGTGAATTAATTGAGATTGGATTGTGGAGAAATCTCTTTAGTTCATGAGAGAAAGACCATTCTTTTTAAATTCATTTGAAAGAAATCAAAACATGAAATCTGGAATCAACCCCATTTTTTATCTGGAGAGTATAAGAAAAATTGTCAGACATCTTTTTTTATAGTGGATTTTTAAAAGACATCACAAAGCTTCCCAAACCAGAAGGCAAAAGCTTTGTAAAGCCAGAAAGAAAATAAACAACTGAGGAAAATGTAACTCCTTAGATCAGTATTTTTCATCAGATTTTGGCAGAGCTGGGGGCAATAAATGACAGACAGCAGAAATCGTGGCACTAGACCTAACATATTGAAGATGATAAATTTTTCCAGGCCCAGCAATGTTCTTTCCTCTTCTCTGTTGCCTCCCCAGACTTTCCAGTTTATTCCTAATATCTGCCCTGGGACAAAGCAGTTTCTGTTGATTTACATTACCTCGGAGCACTCTGCTTGCCAGTACTGTTGGCTGATGCTGTTCACCATGAGCTGTAGTTGTAGTGTGAGGATGTGTCAAGAGATGGGAAAAGAAACTTGAGAAGCTGGACAAAGAAAGGACAGATTGGTCAGAAACTTTGCCCTGAACTGTGTTTTTCTCCTCCCCCACTCCCCCCCAAAATTTGTACAGAGATATTCTCTTATGCATAAGTTTCATGACAGCACAGAAGGAGGTTTAGAAGCCTGCTTGCTATAATACTCCACTTTTCTGAATATTTATCTTGAGGGTTTGGATCTGCAAGAGCAAGTGTGGATTGAAATTGCAGCCATCTCAGCTGGAGATTGGATTTGTTGTGTGTGAGAACATAAGATTCCCCTCTAGTCAAACACACAGAAGCAATGGCATAGCCCCAAGTTTCATAATCTTCTCTGTGGTGCCTCTCATTTGGCCAGCCACCACTGAGCTGGCTCAGCACGAAGGCTTCGCCTCTGCAAATTCATCTCCAGCGGCCGGGGACGGGGGGAATGCAATGATCCTTTATAACAACTATTTTTGAGAACTGTCTGGTTTGGCCTGACAGAGGTCGATGAGGTGCCTGGTGTATCTAAGATGTCTGTTGTGGTGGCAGAGGGAGGGTTCTGGGACTTCTGTTGTAGGGAATACTCTCACAGTTTCTCCACTGACACAGGAATGGGCTCAGTTATCTGGAGATGAAGAGATCAACTGACAAAGCAGAAAATAAAAAATGTACTTTCAATTTTTTGGCACCTAATGAGAGAGAGGATTGTCTCACTCTACTTTGTGCTGGTGCGGCCTCACCTCGAGTCTTGTGTGCAGCTTTGGGCACCACGATTTAAGAAAGATATAAGGATATTAGAGACTGTCCAAAGGAGGGCCATGAGAATGGTGAAGGGTCTGGAGGGGAAGCTGAATGAGGAGCAGCTGAGGGCACTTGGTCTATTCAGCCTGGAGAAGAGAAGGCTGAGGGGAGAGCTCATTGCAGTTACAGCTTCCTCCTGAGGGGAAGAGCAGGGGCAGGTACCAATCTCTTTAATCCCTTTACCCAAGAGAATGCCCTGAAGCTGTGTCAGGGGAGGTTTAGGTTGGATATCAGGNAGGTTTAGTTTGGATATCAGGAAAAGGTTCTTCATGCAGAGGGTGGCTGGGCACTGGAACAGGCTCCCCAGGGAAGTGGTCACAGCATCAAACCTGACGGAGTTCAAGAAGTGTTTGGACAGAGCTCTCAGGCACACGGATTCTTGGGGTTGCCCCATGAAAAGCAAGGAGTTGGACTTTGATGATCCTTGTGGTCCCTTCCAACTCAGGATATTTTATGTTATTATGATTCTAATAAGGTTCCCACAGCTGAGGCAACGTCTCTGATTCATAATAAGAGGAGAGCCAATGTTGTACGATTCTTGTGCTAGAAACTAAGACAGACCTGCTGAAGGGCACGGTCGAGCTCCTCAGCCGACGGCAGCACCTCAGGAAAATTCTGTGTAAGGAAGGGCAAAACCTGCCTGGCAGTGAAGGGTGAGGGGAGCAGTGTGAGAGACAGGAGTCTGAGCAGGGATCCCCCGCAGCCTTTGGAAAGACCATGGTGGAGCAGAAGAAATGAGTGAGAAGGAGCAGGACTGGCCACAACCCCATTCCTGCAGTGAAGGGACTTGGTGTAACCCATGGAGATAACAGGGTGAAGAGAGACCTGCTTGGAGTGAGGCTCACCTGGGTGGTTTTCATCTTATTCCCCTCCCTGGCCTGTTGAGGTGGGGGAGAGGGTGGCTGGATGGGCTTTTGGCAGGCAGCCAGCCAAGGTCATCCCATCACGAGATAAAACACCATTCTCACTTTATCTAGGATGAAACCAGTGTTTTACAAAGGTGAGTATAACCTTTGCAGTCAGGAGCCACTTGTAAAGTCTGTAACTCTTGTTGTTATTGTTAATTTCTATAATAGAAATCTGAATTATATTTTTTCATCTGAAAATTTACATTGTTATATCAGGTCATAAAAGAAAACAGTGCATCTGTTTTTTGTTTTAAAATCAAAAAAGTAAACCAGAACAAAGATAATCTCTCCCCAAAACCAAACCACTATATATATATATAGAAACACATGCATACATAGGCTAAAATAAAAAGATCTGAAATCACACCAAAATATTTCAGAAATATAAACAAAAAGGTACAGATGGAAAATATCATGTGTTTTTCTTCAGGAAACATCACATGCAGGTAGTAAGAACCACCTACAGATTCTTGGGACAACCTAGTACCATCAGAGAAGAAATTATTTGATTCTCTAATCATATTATTACATATTTATATTAAATTAAGGAATACAATTCTGTCCACAGTACTTTTTATTGTGATTGCACAGTAACTTACATCATGCTCAGAAACTTTCGTAATGCACAAGAAAACCTTTGATAATCCATGTTGCAGGGCACTTGCTAGAAATTTCTGTAAGATTCTGAATAATATGCTGAAAGATTTCTTTTCCATAATAATGCTCAAGCACATATAGTTTACTGAAATAGTAGCCATATCATTTCTTATTTTTTGTCTGGTGGTGGAAGCATTGCTGCAGGTTTAAAGGTGTGAGAATTTTCATAGCCTAGAAACAGGACATCTGGGTTTTGGGAGGGATGTTTTTGGTCAGTTACCGCCGTTTTTATATAAATTAAGTAATTAACAGCCTTAACCATAATCATCCAGAGATAAAATTAAATTAATACTCATATCCTTCAAAATGGTTCCAAGAGGTTTCTTTCTATTTCATTCCACTGACAAACTGTGTCTTTGTTTATACAGCATCATAATTGGGGCCCAATATTCGAAGATAATGCTTCCATTACACACTCTTTTCACAGTATATCTATCTTCATATCTATACCCAGATGCCCAAAGGTTTTGCTCGGATTCAGTTTTCTCTGTCTTGACGCAGCATTATCTGGTATTGCTTTTTGAAGTTGTTATGTAATAGGTTGTAGTATTTTGTACTCTTTAATAGTTATGTTTTGAAGAATCATGTTTTTATGGTGAAAATGTAACCCCTTTATTTACGTTTTCCTTTTTACTTCTACTGCCTTCACAGAATGGCTAGGATTATGTATATGGGAAGCAGTTTTGACTTCTAAGAGTTTAATAAATTGAGATTTTAATATGTTAAAAAATACAGATAAAGTAGTCTAAGATTCCACACATATGAATAAGGCATTGAAGTCTCTTAAAGATTCAGATAAAAATATTGGTAAAAATAAAATAAATCTGCTTTTGTAGTACAGCTATACTGAGAGACTTAAGGTGACATATATTTTTGTATGGGTAACTGAAAGCTATGTTTCAGAATTAGTGACTGTTGGTTTGCTTTGAGGCTGTCACAGCTGATCATAGCCTCAGTCACACCTTCCGTCTCTTCCTTCTGTAAGGAAGTGTAAAAGAGTGCAGGTGGACCAGTTGCACTTGGTTTTCTTACAGAAACTTAAACTACAGACCAGGATACTCTTTGTGTGCAAAGAAGACTGTGTGACACCCAAGCTGAGCAGTGAGACAATAATTTCCCCCATCTTCTTTTCTTTTTAAATCTGTCACAGGAGAAAATTTGCAGGGATGTGAAAAGGAGTGTCTGTAAGTGGAAAGAGATTGTTGAAGGGAGGCAGTAAATAACGACTAGAGGGAAGACACAAACAGCTCAGCAGCTTGTTTACTTGTGTATTAACAGTGGTATTGCAAACTCTGGACTAAAAACCCTTCCTGAATGACAACACTTGCCACTTCCCACAATTGTGTAGCAGGCTCCTACCTCTGTAGAGTTCCTGGAATGTGCACTGCATTTATTGTCCCAGGACCCTCTAACACATGTAAACTCCTTAGTCAAGGATGTAATCTACAGCTATACAAACGAAAGGTAAGCATCAGGAGAAGTCAAGAGCAATATCCAATGTGCCAGATGCCTGCTGAGTCAGGAAATCTATTGGGTAGCGACAATAATCCCAGGAAGCAGGCCACCAAATATGCTATAAGGAAATGCACAGGGAGAGGGGGAACCATCAATAAACCCCAACAGCCTTTTCCAAACTAACATGAAGACACATCCTATCCTGATGTTGGCACATCCTATCCCGTTAATGACCAGCTAAAATGGTAAAGGGGCAGGTTGAAAGAGGTCATATTTCCATTCTGTGTAATTGATGTTAGAGAGGGGGAAGCTCCCTCTTCCTAAGGTTTTTGCTGAGAAGAGAAGCTTCTACTGATGCAGCTGAGTGGGCAGGGGTTATGGTCTGGGTTTTTTTTTTTTAATTTTTATATACCAATTCTTAGCCATAGTGGAATTAGTTTTTAGATAGGGGCTCTGAAGCACAGAAATGAAGGGCAAAAACCAGTACTCCTCTCTACTGGTCTGCTTGCAGATATTTGCCATATTTCAGTGATGCTGGAGCCCAGTTCTGCACAGAGATTTAACTTCTCCCTCCATTCTTTTACCTGATAAACTTCCACAGCTGAAAGGCAGGTGGCAAATCTTGTCCATCACTTCAATACTGTTTAAATTCCAAAACAGAGGCAAGCCATTGCCCTCACCTGAATTCTGCCCCAGAGCTCTGCTGATTCTTCAGTGAGGGCATTACCAGTCTAAACAGGAGATTAATTAGCCTGGACCATGTGCTCATTTGGAATATATGCTGTGGTACTGCAGAACCCAGCGTAAATATCAGTCAAACACCTCAGTACTTGCCATCTGTCTGTCAGTGCTGTACTGGTTGACATTGTTCCCATTCAGGCACACACCTGAAGTTCACAGTCAGGTAAATATATGTTTATGTATGCTGGGGAAAGTCACTGCAATGAGGATTCTCAAAGGTGCTGCAATAGCTCTGGGTACAGTAGGAACTTCGGGATGTACAGTCCCTTTGCAGTTTCATTATCATAATTGGAACTGGAACTTACTTTAGTGCTACTCAAATTTGGATTGATTGTATAATTGGATGATAATGGTAATGCTTAGCACTTTAACGGTACTTTACATGGTCAGAAAGCTGTGCAAACATTAACTAAATAATCTTCACTGTGCCCCTGTGAGGTAGTAATTAGAGATGGAAAAGGCCCTTACTAGATCATAAAATCCCATTCTCTTGCCAGGGCAGCATCTATTCACCCAGCAGAGGACACAGAAGATACTAAACTACTGCTACGTTCGATCTCTGCTCCCCTTGTGACATTATTTCAATCTGGGACTTCCCTGAGACTGTAAAGGGACTTTACAAAGTTTTTAAATAGTGTAGGAACTGCAGTGCTCCTTTTTGATGAGGGTAAAACAGGTTTTTACTGTCCTTCTCCTTGCCCACTTTTCAATGTCAGCAGAGAGAAGTGTATTTGAGTCTCCTCAAAAGGAATAGAGAAAAGGATGAAACTGTTTAAAGATGGCTTCACAATTTCTTGCTTAGAATAAAAAGAGACAAGAAAGACTCCTGCCTCTCCAAAATAAACATCCCTAATTCTAGCTATCTGCCAACAGTTCAACACTGATGGTACAAAAGTGAGACATTTCATCAGTAACTGTATAAAATCTCTTTCCATTACCAGTTGCCTTGAAAGAAGCACCACTCAATGTTTATATCCTGCATTTCATCAGGTTTCCAAGGTTGCAAAGCTCTTTGAATGTAAAATACCTGCTCAAAATACAGTAATCAATGCAACAATAACCTTCACCACTATCAATCTCTGTCTTTTTAATGTTATTTTGACCAACTGTTTCCCTTGACAGTTCCTATGCTTTGAGTATAATCGTGACAAAACAATTACATCCTCTGAATAAGCTCTAAAATTGTAGCCATGAAATAACTTTCAGAATGTTCAAGGCCATTTTATTTCATTTGCATGAATATCCATGCATGTATGTCCATGGAAAGTGGAAGTCTCAGGAGCACACGTGCTCTAGTTCCGATGCTTGTGGCATTAGCAATCAGTCTGTTCCGGGAGGTGAGCCAGGGAAAATAGAAGTGGGGGCTTTTAGTCTGGGGCAGGCCAGTTCCCTGACCAGAGTTTGCTTCCTTCACACCTGAGCAGGAGATAGACTTCGTACAAGCTTTGGTAACTTTCCTTAAATGCATGATAATTTCTTAATTTCTTGATTTCTTTTTTACATGAAGAGGTTTGGATGATTTAAATTCATGTGTGTCCAACAAGGATTTCTTGAATTTTTTTTTTTTTTTTTTGCTTTTTACTCCTATAGAAAAGGTGGTTTTAAGTCCAAATAAGATATGTAGTACACAGTAGATACATTTCTCCTTGAGTTTGCTGCTTTAAGAGTGTTAGCATTGACCAATATTAGCAACTCTGAAACTCCGGGCAGCCAGCTGTAGACCTTGGATAACTGAGGCTCTTGGTTCAAAATTTTCCACAAAGACCAGACTAGAAAGTGAAACAAGTAGAAGCCAGAAAATTGCAGGTACTCACCTGAGATATTATTTTGCTGGTAAACATAAAAGCCTTAAGTACTTCTTAGTTTCTTTAGCCTGTAATTTTCAAGTAATCATTATCGGACCAACAGAAATCATTGTCTGTGAGTGCAATAGAACTCTTGTAAACAAAAGGTTTGGGTTTTTTTCAATTATCAGAGTTTTGCTATGGTTTTGTTACCAATCTGAAGTGTTACTTCCAACCTACTTTGCTGTAACAATGAAAAAACCTGAACTATTAAGAATCACAGGGAAAAGACCTACTTGAGACACACTTACTGTAGTATTCGGTTCTATGTTAGCATGAGGTTCTTTTTCCCAAACACATTTGAGACTAAGAGTTTATTTCTATCCATCAAATTTTATTGAACTAATAATAACTGCAACTATCCATTTTCAGTGTTAACAGCTGTCTTGGTGCCCTAATTATTGCTAAGTAGCTTTGAATAGGATCCAGCAACATCCATGGCATAATGGTGATTATTTTTTATTTTTAGTATTAATGATTTTAAGAGCATGTTTTATTTTAAAAAAAGGGGAAATATAGGTGACTCGGTTGGTGAACTGAGTGCCTGCTTATGAGCATTTCCATGCTTGTATAAGCATTGTAAGGATACTGAAAAAACATCTATTTCCTTTAAAGTAGATCAAGGGCAACAAAATATGTTTTTTTTTTCTTTTAATATATCTATCTTTCATTCAGCTATAGATAAACCTAATTTGAAGTCGTGTTAGATTGAACAGACCATTTATATATTATTCTTGTATTTTTGCCCTGATTTTAGGTAGCACATTTTTCAAGTCCTAAACAAAATGTCTCAAAGCCTTGACTAAAGTTAGAATGCCACTGTGAAAAGCGCTAGTCAAATAGGGCAAGATAAGTGGCGTGGTTTGAGGAGCTTAAAATTTCAGTATTTTTCAATTTGAATGCTTAAAATAACTACCTCATAAAAGGATCATGAACAAATTATGAAGCATTTAAATTAATTTGAAGATCTGTTATTATCTGGTCTTGCTTATTTTAGAGAGCAGACTTTTTACACCTCAATTAGAACCTGTAAAATAATAAACCTGGAATTTGAGTCATGAGAAGTTTAGATCAGATTCATGGCAACAGTGTGTGAGAGCTGGCAACTAAGTGAAGTAGCGAAATGAGGTGATGTCTTAATTCCCCAAGTACTTCACTGATAAACCCTTGAGTGCAAGTCAGGCCACCAAGCTGTCGCTCTGGTGCCACGTGCATCAGGCTGCCCTGGCTGAGGGTAAAATTTTAGGATGGACCTTTGCCAATTTAGATGCCTCCTTTCTTAAGTGTATCAGAGGCACATGAGGATAGAAATCTCCTTCTTGATCTTTTCTAGTAGAAACTAAAAGTAGAGAGAAGATGGGAAGGGCCATGACAATATTTTTATTGGAGACAGAAATTGCATTTGTGTTGTTGTGAGTTTTGAGCTAGCTAACTTGATAATAATAATATGCAGGACAAACTTGGCACTGCACTGTCAAGGGCAAAGTCTTCCTGTGGGAATGAATTTATACATCAGTGATGCAAGAAATTAAAAACTTGAATAATTTTTTTATAGACTAGAATGAAATAAACATTGTTGGATTTGGACCTTGATACAGTAGCTGATAAGGGCTACTATGTTTTATAAAAGCATAAATGGTGATGCCATGGTCATACCTTCTTGTTCTGAACTTAAATTATCCTGTAAACTAGACTGGTCTTATTCAAAACATTTTTTAAAATAATTACTTACATTTGTTTGGATGTTTTCAGTAGATATATTAAGTTTATCATACCTGATGAATGAATTTAACTGAAGTTAAATTCTGTTCCTCTTGTTACTAATTATATTTAATGTGAGGTACATCCATATAATTTGCAATAAGAGAAAGACTAAGGACCCTGGTTTCTGAATTCTGAAAAATTCAAATCCTGAAAAGTTTTCTATTTATTTCCCATTTTGCTGACTTTCATACTTCAGAGGTTTCCATTCCTTGAATTCTTCTGAATTGTTGATTGAACGGGAGTGGATACAAATTTGAATGAGTCTCTGCAGGTATTTTAGGCAAGTGTCGCAACTACAAGACATAATTTAGAGGATGTTTTGTTTCAAAGGATCGATGGAATCCACTCCAGTGGCAGATCTTTTTCTAAGTATAAAAAAAAATGAAATCTGAGCATACCACATGTGATAGACTGAGTACTGTAAATGTTATTATTTTCACCTGTACTTGAGGACATACATTGGGAGGCAAAATTTCTGAATGCCCATTGTCATGGTTGTAAAGTGTTGATCTCAGAGGTCTGTATAGTAACTGAATATCCTGTGAAGGATAAAACTACTCCTATGAGTAAATTTTGACTGGGAAATCATGACAGCTGTGCATGACACCAGAAATCTGACAATCAAGATTGTTTCCTTCTCCCCTGAACATGAGTCTTTGAACCAGGTCCACTGTCTTAAACTTTCCTCCTCTCTGTACCACACAGCCTTGTGTTGCAGTGCTGATGAAAATCAAACCAAGTTTGGGTCCATTACTGAAAAGGGCTTCAGTTCTCTGGAGAGCAGAAGCATCTTCAAAGAAAAAATGGTCTGGATAAGGCTTGAGAAAGTACAGTTTATTCTTGGAAGATTCAATTCTCTCCTGTAGGACTTAATTAATGAAGATCTGGCTTCAGTCTTGTTAAAATTTCTCTTTGGATTGTGATCAGGACTTGAGAAGTAAATGAGGGAAATCAAGGCATGACTGAAGACATAGTGACTTTCCAGCACCTTTATTGCAGCTAAGGAAAAGGTTTATTGGTTTTTCTGGACAACTGCCCTGTCTGCTGTTTGATCTTTTTTGCGTTATCCAAAAGATGTCTTTTCTTCCAAAGTACAATTCTGTAAGTGATATCCTCTAATGAGTTTTCTCTGCTTGCACAGAGTACAGGATTGAACCTGGTGTGGTGTAGCCTGTGATGAGGTTTAACAGATGAAAAAATAATGAGTCCATTAAAAAAAAAGTTTAATACCTTCAAATTTTACATCAGTTAAATTGGAATGACAAGGGCAATGTTTATTTCTTACTGTAACCTCTGATTTCTAAATCTTTAATCCTTCTTAGCTGAGTTCACACTAGAAAATGCTAGTTTTAATTGAAAGTTCCCACTTCCTCAGTCTCCTGGGTTATGCCAAAAGCATGAGAGCTGATAATGCTCCTGCATGGCAAATACACAATAGCTGCATCTCTGATTCTGTCACAGCGTGTAGGATGTGGTGCTGCAGATAAAGTAGTTCAGTATAGTGTTTTCTTCACTGTGTCTCAACAGTTACACTTGAAATCACATCTGATAAATGATTATACTTTAGAAAAGTAAACAGTACAAAAGGCATGCAGAATAGGAAGTGACCTGAACTGAAATTGCATTGCAAAGATGTCAGAATGCTGTAGCAGCTCAGTGATAAGTTATTTCCTGTCGGTATTTATGCATTCATCTTTTTTACTTCTTAATAGAACTTCTAAAAGCTTTTTAGTCTCTGACCTCCAGCTGTCAGTAGTAACCAGCAACAGTATTTCATTTTATCATTATTTTTTTATTATAGCAATAATTGTGCAAGCATATGTAGATTAAATAACGGATTGGACATACTAAACAGCTTTTCTGAATTCCATTTTGGACACCGCTTAAGATAAATTCCCAGAAAGCTCCACAGGGGTTTAAGCCTTTCCTGTGGCTTGCCAAATATATTTTCTGTTCACTCCTGACAACTAAATGCTTCAGCAAAATTCACACTTGGTTCTATGGGGGTGGAAAAAATATTTTACATGAGTTTATGCAAGGGTGATTGGAACTAGCAGCAAAGTCGCTGCTGATATCACACATGCACAGATGTTTTAAGAAAAAAAATACCTTGAAGCAAGCACACAATTTTAGCAATTGATGTGGTGGCAAACACTGAATGCAAGATAATATTTTAAAGTGTGGTTTTATAAAACATTGCATTGACACATAATAAATCTGTGGTGGTGTGATTGTAAACAAGATTATTGCCCACACAATACACAAACATGCCTTTCTGTATTTCCCAGCAGTCATCTGTTACTTGTTAGATTATTATCTTTTTTTTTAACCCTAAAGATTCCCCCAATGATTTTCCTCTCTGAGTAGCCTAAATCACAGGCAACAAATGAGCTCTGGGAATCATAGCCTGTTCCCCAGGCCCCTCTTGGTGCATTTGTGCAGCTCTGANCCTGACTTTTCCCTTTTCAAGCTGGAAAGCACTTGCAAAAAGTGGCCATCTGGCTTTGGCATAACAGATTGAGACATTCCCTGCTCAACTAAAAGATGGTTGCCAGGTCTGACTCAGCTGTGCCACGTAATAAAAGGTCTCAGGAGTGAGCAAAAACTATATTAGAAAATTTCAAAGCTGAGATTTGGCTTCTGTTGACTTTAATCCCTATCACAG
>WEIT01031373.1:1041-68443 GCA_013389985.1 Dryoscopus gambensis
ACTGTTGAAGAATCTGAATATGTCTGGTATTTCCTTGTCTATTACTGGTGTTGCTGTAGTGTTTAGATTGTGGTTTGCTGGCTAACTGTCAACTACTCATGGGTTTATTAAGAAACAGATGCACAGGTCTACACTTTGTTTTTGTAGCTGCACTTTTGACATATTGTAAATGTCCTTAATTGATTTTGTTCAGGATAATACCATCTGCTGGCATCTGTTTCTGCTGTGGCTCTTGCTGAATACTTGTGTGCATCATGGTCTATAAGGACAAATTCCAGGGTGTCAGCAAGGTATTATTTCCACTTTTTTTTTTCTGAAATAAATGAGAGCAGAGTTTGAACATTGAACAGTATAATACCTACATAATTTAATAGATATATTAATACAGTTTATTACACAAAGCATGGCAAAAATCAGGCCGTCTGTCCATGTTGGGCTCTCTTAATGTATTGTTGGCGTGTCTGCAAATATATCAGAACTTGCAGACTGGGAGAAAAGGAGTCTTTGGCTTTATATTTGTCTCCCCATTGATCATGGAGGGATGTGGAATACACTTCTAGATCTTCTTGAAGCCTTTACACAAAACTCTGTCTAACAAATAGTCAAAATAAGTCATGTTGAAACGTCACTTACTGTATCTCTAAGGCTGATGGTCTTCTTGTAAGCCTTTAACATAGCTAGGTGTGTTCTGATACGAGGATTTTGGTGGCAAAAGCAATACTGGATGTGCGCTAGATGAGAATTCTGCTGAGGATGCAACTAGGAAAATATGTGCTGTCTCCTGAGAGTCCAGAACAGAATTCTTATTTTTGAGTAGCCCACTGGCCTGTTGGATTTAGCTTTCCATATTCCACTCTGTCCTTCTCAGTAGGTAGAATCAGTATTTATGGTGGATTTTATTGCAGTTGCCATGTCTGTGTCTGAACTGTGAAATGCAATAGAAGTTCCATTTCCTGGCACTCCCTGTCTCTGCTCGTGACAAGTGCAGGCAAAAATAACATAGGCCAGGATTTATCTATAGTGGCCTAACTCTGCTCCCGGTACAAGTAGTAAGAGTTGGCCTTTGATGTCAGGGAGACAACATTTATCCAATTTTGAGATGCTTATGACCCCTTTTCCACACCACACACATGCAGTGGTGACAGGGAGAAGCAGGGTCATGCAGAGAAATGAGAGTCCTCAAAATACCGCTGGAGACAGAGAGGGGTGTCCTCAAGTGTTTCAACAGAAGTGGGTCACCAGTCTGAAATACTTGTGTCCCAGCAGGGCTGGATTGTCCTTCAGCTGGAGCAGTCTTTGTGGTCCTTCATATGGGCAGGATTCAGGTGAAAACTTAATTACAGAGAGCCTTCAGGGCTGTGCATGTGTATTAGAGCTCAAATGAAAGTAATGGCAAAAGCAGAGGTTCTCCTTTGACTTTGCCAGTCGCTTTCTTTGACCCAGTGTCCCTGCTGTTCTTCCACTGTTGATATCTGCTGGACTGGTGCTCCATGCTAGTACTCGCTCAGGAGTCAGACTTTGTAAAGTCATGAGCTTTGGAGATGATGTGGACATCATGTGGTGGAGACATGTATTGGGTTGAAGAGCACTAGATAAGAATTTGAGAGACTTGGGTTTTGTTTCTGACTGTGGCACTGGCCTTTTTTTGTGACCTTGGAGAAGTTGCAGCACCTCACTGGCCTGGTTTCCCCATCTGTCAAACAGTTCCCGACCTACTTTGTAACTCATTTTGAGATCTAACTCATTAAAGCTTGCTATGTGAGATGTTCAGAATGTACTGTGCAAGGTGTTGTTTTTGTCATGGTGATGTGGTAAGAATCTCCCCTCTCGTATCCAAGTACGCTGGGAACTCAGCTGCAGTGCTCCTGTTTTGCAGATGATGCTTTGTGCGGAACACAAAGCCAGAATCTGATCCCTTTCCTAAAAATACCACTCCAAAAAGAGGTGGACAGCACCACCTCAAAAACAATAGAAATGGGACAAGAGAATAAACCCAACTGAAATGCATTTTGTTTTCTGAAACTGTTCCTGTCTTTCAGTGTGCTGGGAACCCCAGCAGGGAAGAAAGACCTTCCAGAAATATCTCTGAGCACCCAGCACCAGCCAGTGATGGGTTTTGCAGTGTAGGTTCATCGATGGATGGACATTAGGGAGACAACTGTAGGAAACTGTAAAGCTGTGAGGCAGTTTTCCTCTCCTGTGCAGTCCATGTTATAAGTGGGAGTTAGAAAATAGCAGCTCTTTTAGCATCACGCTGCCAGCAGAGTGGGATTTGCAGAGCAGGATAGGGATTTGTGCTGCCTTGAAGAGCCCTCTGATGATAAGACAATGTGGTCTTGCCTTGAAGACACATCTGTAGCATTAGTCATGTGTTATCTGTTAATTATATTTTTTTATGTCTTACAATGCTTGTGCCTCTTGAAAATCAGTACAGTAACTAAAGCCAGCACAGTGAGTGGCTACAGCAGCCCTGAAGTGATAAAGCTTTTTGAAACACCTTCAAAAAAACAATGAAAGCAGTTGGAGAAATGTCTTCATTTCCATGTCTTCTTGGGGGAAAAAATTGTACCTGTGAGATGCAAGAGGAATAGAGTTGTGTTTCCAGTCACTGCAGCAGTACTGTTTTAAAAAGCCTTTTTGTAGGCACAGTGCATTCAGGTTTTTTCTCTGATTCTGGAAAAAAGTAAAGTTCATGCATAAATTGGCAAGCAGCCTTTCATTTAAGCTGTGTGATTTAGATCTGCTGGTGAAGGCTGCTGCTGTAGAGCATTTGGCATTCATCAGAAAAATCTCCAAGTCTAAACAGTTTTATTATGCAAAGTTATATAGTTGGAAGGTAAAACACTCTGTCTTTTTCCACTTTGATGAACCGGGCTAGCTGATGGATGTCCCATCAAATGTCTCACAAACTAGCAGGGAAGGTGAATAGCTGTAGGTCTCACTGTTCAATCTATGGTTGCTCTAAGCGCTAAGGGGAAAGGATGCTTAAGAGCTGGGCTGTGGGCAGGACAGCAGCTGTACTGCAGAAACCATGTGGGTTCTCAAATAATGTGTTAGAAAACCATTGGCATCTTCATGAGTTAGGATCCTAATACCTGGATATTTCCATTCAGATTTTATTATCACAGCTTTATACTTCTTACAAGACACTTCTGCTAACAAAGCTTGCAGTGACTGCACTTTACATGTGTAGAGATTTTCCTGGAGTGATTTTTCCTTAGTGACTTAGGGAAATTCATAGTTCACTAAAACTTTTATTAAAGCTTCACCCTGTTTAGTATGTGATTACTTTGCTCATTCATAGAGCCATGTGTTCACTCTAAAGTCTTATTTGAGATGTGAAGTCAAAGGGATATCAGCAGGAGCTAAAATATTAAGCCCTTAATGTCTTTTTTACTAGGTATGGACTGCTGAAAGGTGACCAAGAAGGGTTCTTCTGAGCGACTGTTGCCTGTATTTCTGTACATTTCTACATAATGCAAAGGACTACGTTTGCTAATCCCATCCAGGGCTCATTGCAGCAGCCAAAAAAATACCTTAGTTTTGGAAGGGAGACCTCTCTATCCGCTGCAGCTGAATAGGGTGGGAGCTGTGGGTCAGACCTCAGCCCTGCTGGGACACTGATGCCAATGGGAATCACCACCTGGATGGGGCAGCCCTATCTGTGGAGAAGCAGCTTCAGCTGGTAAGGGCTGGCCTTGGTGTCCTGCACCCACCCAGCACTCCCACAACCAGCACCAGTTACAGCCCTGCTAAGCTGCTTTGTAAAACATCCCCGCAGGAGTATCTTGGCAGGGTGAGAGGGAAAAGGCTATTTAGCTCAGCACACTGTTGGTGTGCCATAAATATTTTTCTCTGTTCCGTAAAAGCTGCAATCAGGGAGCACCAGCCTTCATGAAATGCCCTTTAAAATGCGGCAAGAAAACTCAATGCATTAACAGGTTCCTATTTATTCAAGAAAACCTTTAAAATAAGCTCTGAGTGCTCAGAAAAGTAACTTTTCCCATCACAGGCGAAGGGATTGTGTTGTTTTTCATTTTGGATAGCTTTAGTTTTTCTGGGAAGAGGACTGTAGCAGAAAGAATAACCCAAGACAATAATTTGGGCCTTGAACAAAACCAATTTCTTGCATGTAATTTGGGTTTGTTCTCCTCTGAGTCTGCGCTTTATGTGGACAGTATAAAACTTGGAGGGCTTTCAAAGTCTTGAGGGAATAAAAGAAAGGACTCATTATCCCTTCACCTTGTGCAGTGCAGGTTCTGCAGAGATTGTGAGAAGTACTGCTGTTTCCCAGAAATTACTGGTTCCTTTAGAGGCAGTAAAGAGGCTGGGTGGGATTCACTGCCCCTACAGAGGGTTGGGTGCATTTGCCTAAATTTAGGAATTCACTGGCATTTGTCGTGGCAGTCTAGCTTGTGCAGAATTGGGTGCCAGGGATGAGTTGGATAGAGCAGCTTCTTCTTTCTTGGCTGGATCCTGTCCTTTTACTGCATGTAAGATCTTCCATTAAATAATGTTGTCAAAAGTCTAAATTATTTTGCTTGGGTCTGATTTTATTCTCTCCACTTGTGGCTCCATTTGCCAGATTTTAAATGATCTTTGGAAACTTAGGACAACCTTTGACAGCCTTCTGAGGTGGCAGCAGCACTGTTTTCTCTCCCTGATTTTGGCACAAATCAGACATTATTTTAATATTGGTCATTTACAAATGAGCTCTTGCAAAAAGATAGTAAAACACATCCCCGCTTGTAGCGCTTGGGCTCCGTTGTGAGAATTTCATGCTGGGTTTGTTACCTGGAACACGTGTGATCCACTGGTTCTGCAAGAGCAGCATCCACAGTAATTAAACATTAACTACCTTTGCTTGAAAAGAGCTGTCATCATTACTCTTTGCATTCGTGAGATTTTTTTTTTTTGTATGGATACTGGTTATAAGCTTTTAAAGCACTTGCCTACTCTATCTGAGCTGGTATTTACACTGCAAGGTGATTTGAATCCTGCAATTTCACGTCAGTGTGGCCACTCCGCTTGGAATTACTTCTGGGTCATTATGCCAAAACCAGGAATTTTTTATGCTTCTGTGTAAGTGGGTGATGGAAGAGCCTGTTTTCTGCCTTCAGATGGTAAAATCAGCAAGATCAGAGACTCAGCTGGCCCTGCACGACTTTGGATGGGTGATTCTTTAGGGAAATGTGGGTTGTTGCTCGCAGTGTAGGTGGGTGGGAAATGGAAACTACAGCTCCATAGCTGGGCATTCCTCAGCCCTGTTTTTTCTGAACCCTCCTCCAGCTGGCAAAATCTTCCTGCCTGTGCAGGGAGAGAATGGTCAAGCTCAGGAGCAATGGCTGGCTTTGGTCATTTGGTGCCCCGCTGGCTTTGAAGTTGTGTTACTGCTGTCCTGTTCTCCATGAAGCCTGGCTGCACCACCATTATGCTGTGTGGGGTTTGTGGAGATTGGAGGCCAGAGGGTGAGAACACACAAGAATTGGAAAAACAAACCTCAAATCCCCCAACTCTAGCCAAGTAAAATTGGAGGGGGGTAGGAGAGTGGGGCAAGTGTGAGTCAGAGCTGGATGGGCTGAGTTTAAAATGCTTTGTAGGTGGTTTTAAAAGAAAATCACTGCACAAAATGGTTTTGTGACCTGAAAAACGGGTGAAAACAAAATAATAATTTAAGAAAAAGAACTTAAAAGAGGGGGAGGAAGAAGGAAAAAAGGGAAAAGAAGAAGAAGAGAAAAAAGAAAATTTGGAGAAATTAAAAAAAAAAATAGAAAAAAGCTTGACCATTCTTTGATTACAGAAAAGTGGGAAGCACTGATCAGCATCCTCATTTCCAGGGCTGCACAAGCTCTGAGTGTGTCGTTAGATGGTTTCCAGTCTGGGGCTGGCCAGTGTCCAGCTGGCATGGGGCACAGGAGATCTCCCGTCTGTCTGCGAAACACCATGAAGATGCACTGTGCCCCAGCCGAGCAAAAACTCGTCACTTTACAGCTCAGCCTGCTCTTTCAGCAAGAAAAAGTAATAATTCTGAAAGAGTAGAGGAGAAGTTTTGCCATTACACAGCGTTTGAACCCTGTAGCAGAGGTTGTGGTTGTGGATCCAAGGCCCCTTCTCTCCATAGCCCAAGTTGCCATCCCCAGGGGGGAGGTTTAATTCCTCTAAAGTGGGGCTGGGGAGTATGGACAGCTCAGACTTGTCTGTCTTGTAGCAGCTAAAACAAAGAAATGAAGTTGTTTTCCAGATTCAGCTGTAACCAGTGAGCACTTCCCATACCTTCTGCTCCCCTGAACAGGAAAATTTCCTTTTGACTCTGGGGAACTTGCACCATGCAAGTGTCAGATTGGGTATCCTGGGGGATTTGCAATGGCAAAGTCCGAAGAAGAGGCAGTTGCTGAAGTGAATCTGCTGAAGCTTCTGTAACATTTAATGAAACAGACTTGAAGAAACTGTTTGCAGAGATGATGGGATCAGAGGCTGCAGAATCCAGCCCGCTCCTGAGTCTTCTGAAGTTGTTCAGCTACATGGGAGGAGAGGATCAAGGGGTATCTCCTGCACATCAGTGTTTATAAAAACACTGAGCAATTTTCACTATCCCTCAGTGCTGCCTCTTGCCATACTTTGTATTTCTTCCCCTCACAGTCGTGCTGAGCTGCCGTGGGTCAGGGGCCAGTGCTTGGCCCTGCTTTGCCGTGTGGATCCCATCGAGCAGCCCCTGGAAGGGCCATGGCCTTGCTTGGCTGCAGGCAGCCACAAGTATGCTGGCTTCCTGAGGTTTTGATTTCCAACCTGACTGGCAGTAGTAGGGATTGAATTATCTGAATTATCTTCTGGGAGTGAAGGCATTTGTGCACTGGCCATGGCGCTGGGAGCAACTGTGATGCCTGATTCCAGGACAGCTTTGCTCTGGTGCCTGTGCTGAGAAGTCAGATCTGGTTTATCTGGGTCTGGCTCTAGGCTCAGTTTAATGAATCATTTCTTCAAAGCAGATTAAATTGATTGCTTTGGAAAAAAAAAGCAAATTGTCTTTGCTTTTTGGTTTTGTTTTGTTTCAGTAGCCGGCTGGGAAATAAGAGAAATTAGGTGGATTCACATGGTTTTCACCATAAAATCTTTATTCAAAAAAATCTAGTCTATGTGTATGAATCAAGAAGCTGTGACGTAGACTGTTCCCATATTTTTATTGATCCTAGAATGACATGTTCTGCAAAAGGGGAAGCAGTGATAGAAATAAAAATTCACTTTACAACCCAGTAAATGAAGAGAGATGACTACAGCTCAGAAGCCCTCTGTCCTCTCCCTGGAAGGCCCTGAACACACCAAATACAACAAATTAAAGCACTGCTATTTCCGTTTGGGACATCTGTACACATGCTATCTGCTGTGTCAAGAATATCCACTGCACCTGGGGTTTGATGGATTTACTACACTTGTCTGGAGCTGGGGTTTCATGTGCTGGATGAAATTGTACAATGTTGGTTTTTTCATGGATGCATATGAGCTGCATGCATGGAGTTCATTCTGACCAGGACTTCTGAGGTTTTGTATGTCCTAAAATTCTTGCACAAATTGCTAGCTGTCTCTTCTTGGACTGAGATAAAATTTCCAGACAGAAAGGAAGATCTCTGTGGGGAACCCTGGGAGGGAAATAACCTAAAACTGAAGCCGTAATCAGTGAATTAGGTCAGGGTTCCTCTTGGCCATGTAACTGCAGGAGTTGGAGTTGGGCCTTTGCCCACATCTTCAGCTAATGCACTGCCCTTCTCTTTCAGCCTGGGTGGTCAGAGATCTGCTGCTTCGTGTCGTACCCTCCCCCTTAAGGTTTTTAGGTGGGTTTGAGTCTGAAAGACACGTTCATCCGAGTGCTGGCTGAGAGGTGTCCCCCGCCTCTGTCCTCTTGCGCCGTGGGCTGACTGCAGGAGTTACTTGCAGCAAGGGGAATACAGATGTCTTACAGGGATGATCTCCCATCCCGAGGAGTTGGCAAAGACCAGCTTTTCCTGCATGGCTGCTCCATCTCCTGTTGCATGTGTGAGCACAGTGCAGTGGGTCTCTGTCCTCTGTGGTCCATGCCACCCTCAGCTAACACAGAATCACAGAATGGTTTGGGTTGGAAAGGACCTTAAAGATCATCCAGCCCAACACCCTGCTATGGGCAGGGACACTTTCCACTAGACCTGGTTGCTCCAAGCCCCATCCAACCTACAAAGAAGCATGAAGGACTTGGGGATGCTGTGAGAGCTTGAGAGCTTTTACTCCCCATTCAGTGATGTTTCCTTCACTCAGCACATCCAGGCTTTACACAAGCACCACCAAACTCACGCGGTGAGAGGGTTAATCCTTCCGTGACAGAGATCAGCAGCACTTGGGACTTCCCAGGGCTACCCCAAAACCTCCCTGGGGAAGAGAACATGCCCAGGGGTCAATCTGAGGCTTGTGAGAGCTAAAGATAAAAGCGCCAAAGTTCACAGTGGAAAAAGGACTTCTCGCATGACTAAGGGCTGTCTGCTGCCCATAGTTTCCTACCACGATAACTGGAGGGTGGGCTAATTCAGGGCAGAGATGGAGGAGGAGGCAAGGGGGAATGTAGGAACCAGAGCTGGGACCATGACATCATTGTATTTTCTTTCCTGGTGTTGCTTAGAGCATGTGGCTATGTTTATCTGAAAACCTCATCCTCGCCTATGTAATTTGAGCTCACTTTCAGGGATTTAGCATGTTTTGGAAACCACATATTAAGAATACAATTCGTCTATGTAATCTTTTCCTATTTTTATGGGACATAGACAAAAATGTCAGCACAGGAGTTTTATGCTGAGGGAATAATTCAAATTAATAGAAGTATCTATAAATCCTGGTGGAAGCTCCTTTTTGTCAGCAATGCAGAAATACCAACTAAGAGGGTTTGCCCTTACACTTTTAAAGTTCCAGGCCTGCATGGGTCCCAAGGAATTTTAATCTCCCATTTGATTTGGAAGGGATTTTATGAACATAAAAGTCTCTGCTCAGTTTTCGAGGCACAGGTTGGGGTCTCAGCTGTTCCCTGTGCTGAAGTGTGGCTGCTTTTCAGATCGGGTTGAAATGACCAAGGAGATAATAATGGGGATGTTGAATTCAGAGTCGGCTGGGAAACACTGAGGAACACTGGGAGCTGTGCACCACTGTGCTTGCTGCTGCATGAGGGACAATTCTACTCTGGGTTGCACAGGCATAACTTTGGCTCGTTTCTGAAACACAGGCATCTGATCTCACTGCAGCTGATTGACTTTAATGGAGTTTATTCTTTTAATTTTTACAGTGGTGTAAAGGAGAGCAGAGTTTGGCTGGAAGGCACGGTAGTGCTGCGTTGGCAGATGGAGTGAGTGAAATGCGCAGAATCAAACCCACTGCAGGAAAGGTTCAAGTTTTGCAATACCCAAACCCTCATTTGCCAGTCCAGGTTTCTTGTTTTCCAGGGTGACTAGAGGGGAGCCATCCCTCCCCAGCATGGACTCAGTGTGCAAGGCCACATGTAGAAATGAAGAGTCTGGGGGCTTATTCCCAGTTCCCGTTCTTGTTTTCCTACCAGCTCTTTCTCCATGCTGAGCTCTGCTTGTTGATAAGATACGCTGCATTGTCAAGCACTTCTTGACAAGACCCATGTTTATCCTATCCAGGGTGATAAAGACTAAACAGAAGGAGTGGGCAAAGCTGTCATTCCCGTGGAGAAGGCCGGCATGTGGCCCCTGGCTCGTGGTGACACGTTCTGACTGCAGCAGTGTCAGAGGCAGCAGTCTGGGCTTTCAGACGACCAGTAGCTGTAGTCTGTGGCAAGAAAAGATTTTCTCCCTGGTGCCATCCACCTAAATTTCCCCCTTTAAACACAGATCAAAGAGGTTTAAAGAGGTGATGAAGTATGAAGTTTTGCTTGTAGCTGTAGTAGGAAGCAACTTATATATGTGTAAGCGAGATGGCAGGAAGGTGAGAATGTGACCATGCATGTAATTTCCTAATGAGTTTTTCTTGCTATTAATATATTAATTCCATTGCCACTGCATTGTCTCTCCTCTTTCCTTGTCGCTGGCAGTGTCCTTCACCAGAAGCAGTTGTGTAGGGTATGATCCCTCCCCATTATACCTTATTCCTGGCCCTTTTTGATTTCTTACGCTTCAAAGCCTGGCATAAGCCCTGAATGTGACCTTTAAAATGCATTCAAAAGATGTTTAATCATTATCTGTAACTCTGCTTAGTCTTTTTATCTGTATAAATGCCCAGTAATAGCATAGAGTACTGTCATTTTGTACATATATTTAATTATCTCTTGCTTTATATTTGGTCTGATGAATTTTAATCCAGCAGATGCTGTTAGCTGATCACTGTGTTGGGCTTGGACATGATCTCCCTGTCTTACTGCAAATACAATGTGTTTATTCTCATTGAACACATTGTGATCCACGCATAGGTGTACAACACAGATGTGCTTTTTGGGTGCATGGCACATGGAGAACAAGGGGATGAGCCTGTAAGAGTGGGCCTTAGCTGCTTTCTGGGCCATGTTTAAGTGGTAGCCTTGCACTTGCAAGAGATTTCCTTTATTTGGCAGTCTTTGCTCTTTTGTACCATTCCAATTTGTTTTCAACACAGCCTGAATGTAATTGAATGGCTTCTTTTATTTCAATGTAAAAAAATGTCTGGTTTACATGCCTCCTGAGGATTAGGCAGTGAATTAAAAGCAAGTGGTTTTAGAGAATCACAAATAATGCTTTAACCTCCATCCCCACTGAAACCAATGAATGATTCTCTAAATAAACAGATTTTCCTTTGTATATGTTGGGCTGGATGAGACAAGAGTGCTTCCCCCAGCTGGCCCCCTCCAGCCCGTGGCTGAACCCCAGTGGCATGTGAAAGTTACGGTGTGTTTACCAGACTTCATCCTCCCTAGTAATAAGGAGCTGCTGAATTGCTTCACACGTGGGTCACCCAGTCATTGGGGGCAGTTTTATTTTAAGTTTCGTAAAGAGTTTAGAGCAGGAATGTGCCTCCCTGGCTCTTTGACTATTTTTAGTTAATCTCTGCGACTTCCCTACAGCTCTGCTCCCCCTAATGCAGCTTATACTAATAGGCAGAGACAGTCACAGGGGACGTTAATGACTTGTCTGTTGAGGTCTGTCACTTGCTGGCGACTTACATAGTCAGGTTGTTCTTTTACTCCCTGGAGCACTCCGGGATTTTTTATCTCAGCCTCTCTCCTTGTCTCATTGGGATTGCGATGGACATTTTAGTTGCAGGTGCACTTCAGGAAACACAGAGATTTCTGCACAGTTTGATAGGGTGTTTTTTTACCTCTTCACACATGCTTTGTGGGGCCACTTGTTGGAGCAGAATTAGAAAAACTTGCTCCTCTGATATCCAAGGACTCTGTTAGGAGAGAACCAAGCAGGTCTTGTATTCTGAGGGTTTAAGTCCAAATGGATTATATGATGGGTGACAAAAATATTGTGAGGAGGAGAGGTGCTGACAGTTTGGATGATATGAGTCTTGTAGCTCCTGTGTTTCTGCAGTTCTCTTAAAGGGTCTGTCAACAATGCTCAGACTTTTGGATGATTTCCCTTCAGTCAGGTTTTCCTTTTACATTAACCATCATGATGTGCCTTTTGGGAGAGCATCTTGGGAAAAACTGGGATGCTCTAATTCATTCACCCTTAAGGCTACTGGGTTTTCTGAATGGATAATGCTGATTTTGGTTCTGTTTGCATTTTTCATCTGTTCGTTTGTTTGTTTGTTTATTCGAATGAAGCAGTCAGGGCTGCCTGTCAGAGAGGTTTCATTCCTGTTAGGAGGAACTCGGGCACCAGGCAGATGCTGCAGAAAATTGTCACGGGTGAGCAAACTACTACCTACAGTCTCTGGTTTTGGTCTCTGTTGCCACAGTAACTTCCAGTGCTGCTGCCCACTTAACACTGCTTAATTTGATTACAAAGACCAGGCCTTCAAGGAGAGACTTTAAGCTGTGCTTATGGGTTGAAATTGGGAGACTGTTGGTCAGTTTCCCCTACCATCCCACTCAGAAAGCAGGTACTTAGCCCGTGGTCTATAACTATGCTGTATTTTACAACTCTATAAACTTACAGCAAAGCCAGGGCTCTGCTCTCTGGCTCTGATACCCAGATGAAGTGGGTCCACTTACAGTTCAGCTGTTCTGTGTATTCTGTGTAGTCTCTTCAAGCTGTAGCTGGATGTATCTTACTACAAGTCATGTAGCTAATTTTTATCAAATCAGGCCCGTTTTACCTTTTGTCCTGGAAAGACAGTAGAAAAAAACATGGAAGTGATGAAGAATTGATAAAAATTAAGTACAGAGCTTACAGATGCCATATACTGCATTTGATAGCTGTAAAAGTCCAGAAAATGTAGAATAATACACCCACTCTAAATGGCCTTCCTTCATGGATAAGTGGGTTTGGTAGCAGTAATGGTTTCAAATCTGCCTGACCTTTAGGGAAATTTGAATATGAATCCAGACTGGCTTTGAATTAGGCAGTGGAGCTCTTCTGTTGTGTCTAAATGTGAATCCAGATCTGAGCCTTGGGCCTTCAGTTCTGTGTCTAACCACCATGGTTGCTTAAGAGATGAAATAATGCCTGCAAGAGCAGTTGAGTGATGTGTACACTCTCAGGTGTTGGAGTGAAGACAAAACACACAAGCGCTCTTACCCAGTGATGGAAGCCTGAAAAAATAGGGGAATCAGAGGGCTTGGTGACAACTGGCAAGCATGGTGTCATGGGTTAACCCCAGCCAGCAACCGAGGAGCACACAGCCCCTTGCTCACTCCCACCACTGGGATCAGGGAGAGAATCAGAAGGGTAAAAGCTGGAAAAGTCATGGGTTAAGATAAAGACAGCTTAATAGGGAAAGCAAAAATTGCCCACGCAAACAAAGCAAAACAAGGAATTAATTCACTGCTTCCCATGGGCAGACAGGAATCCAGCCATCTCAAGGAGAGGAGGGCCCCATCACTCATGATGGTTACTTGGGAAGACAAGCTCCATCACTCCAAATATCCCCTCTTTTTCCTGCTTCTTTTCCCCAGCTTTATGTACTGAACATGATGCCATGTGGTCTGGAATATTGCTGTCCTGGCTGTGTCTCCTCCCAGCTTCCCATGCACCCACAACCTCCTTGCCAGTGCAGCCGTGTAAAAAGCAGAAAAGGCCCTGGCTCTGTTTAAGCCCTGCTCAGCAATAAAAAAACCCTCTATATCATCAACCCTGTGCTTAGCACAAATCCGAAACACAACCCCACACTAGCCACAGTGAAGAAAATTAACTCTACCCCAACCAAACCCAGCACAGGTACCCTTGGGACCTGGGGGAGAGTGGATAATTAGAGGGATGCAGTGTTGCCAAGCTACCAGATTTATAGGAGCACTGGGGTAGGATGTATAGGAGGAGGAGTGACAGTGCAAGTGAAGGGTAATACAAAATGCAGCAGCGTAGAAGTGTTACGGGAAAAGAGAAGTGCTGTGGTATCCTTGTGGGTGGAAATTCCAACTCTAATAATAAATGTAGTAGTAGGATTGTACTACAGGAACACCCCCTCCTTCCACCCCAGGAAATATTAAGTGAGATTAAAGAAGCTGAAAATTTAGGACAGGTATTAATAGCAGGAGATTTCAACTGTCCATACATAGAATGGGTCAGTGCCTTATCAGGATGAGATGTAGCGGGAAAGTTTTCGATGGAGTAAGTACATAGTTGCTTCCTAGAACAATTAATCCTAAATCCTGCAAGAAAAGATGTTATTTTGGATTTAGCCTGAAGCGGTGCCAGGGCCAGGAGGAATTAGTGACAGAGTTCATTGCTAGGAAGTACAATACAATTAGTTTTAACATCGCAGCAGGAAAAAACAAGGCACATATCTGTATGTGGGTACTTAGTTTAAAGAGAGGAATAAGGTAAATAGGAGGGTGCAGTTCAAAAATGCAAGAAACATGCATGGAGCCTGGAGGCTGTTAATAACAGTATATTAGAAGCTAAAAAAAACCCAGCTGTCCCCTAAATCACCTGCAGAATCAGTAGGAAAATTAAGCAGCATATCACAGGAGACGACTGGCATCTGAGAAATGGAAATCTGGTTCAAATGAAGAGAATGGGAAGGCTGTGAAGTCTGTCAGGTCAAGTGTAAAGAGAAAACTGGGTTTTCTGATGAAGCCAAGCTCCTTTGGGTATTCAGATGCCACAGGGATGGTGAGGAACTCCAGACAGACCTCATAAAAATGACTGAGTGTCAAAAATGAGACATATGAGCTCCAGTGTAGATAAATGTACGGTAATCCATCAAGAGAAAATTAAACCATGCCTTCATGATGCTAAACTCCAGAACTGGGAGTTATATATTGGGGGAGAGATCATGGAGTCATGGTTGGCAGCTATTTGGGATCATGTGTTCAGTGTGCAGTGGCATGAGGTTCACATAGGCCCAACTCTCAAGTCTGTCCCTCTGGATGGTCCCTTCCCTCCGGTGTGTTGAACACACCACAGAGCGTGGTGTCATCAGCCAACCTGCTGAGGTTTTGCAGGTCAGTGTCAAATGCTTTGTGCAAATCCAGGTAGATGAGGTCTGTTGCTCTTGCCTTTTCCAACAACGCAGTAACCCCATTGTAGAAGGCCACCAAATTTGTCAGGCATCTGACAGCTATGAGATGATGGCAGCTGTTGATGCCTTGCAGCATAATTTGCCTTCTCATCAGTTTTACTTTACACATCGATCTCATGCAAATTAAAACGTTGCTGCCCTTATTTCCCTAAGGGATAGAAAGGAAATGAGGATGGGGCTGATTGGAGAACGGCTGTGCAAAGAGCTCTATTTATCAATATAAGAAGGGCAGGGCACCTAGGATAGTGTGGAGGTAAACGCCCAATGTTGAGACAGTGCATGGAAAAGGTAGAGTGAGAAAAAAGTTCATGGGGAGGGAGTCTCAGAGTTCTGGTGTGGAGCTGACTGGGGGAAAGCAGAAGGGTGTATTATGGGGGTAATTCTTTTACATTTGTAGAAGCCAGTGTGGTGGGAATTTAGGACCATTCACTTCCACACTAGACCACAGTGCATACGTATCATTTGTGTAGTTGTGTAGTAAAGGGGCATTAGCTGATTCCTTAATAAATCAGGATTTTGGTACTCTGCTGGTACTGGATGTTCTAGAGGCTCCTAAAACAAACTATTTTGATGCTTAGTCAAATCTGAAAAGCAAACATATGAATCCTGCCTAATGCTGAAGCCATGAGAAGTCTGCCCACACCCAAAACTAATTTTGATGCAGATAGGAAAGCAATTACCTGATGAGAAAGCTCTTAATAGAGTGTGTTAATAGCAAACAGCCAGGAGAGGGTCTTGGGCTCTGGTGCAGGTAAGCAACCACGCTGGGAAGCAAAAGGAGGCTGTGTTATGAAGGATTGCGCAGTGGCTAAGGCAAGGATGGGATTTCAGTATGACCAAGACCAGACAATGGAAGACACCCCCTTTGGTTGGTGGCTGTTCAACTGGTGGATGGCCTCAATGGTTGCTTGTCCCATAGAGCAGAAGTGCAGCACCCCTGGCCACTGCTGATGTGATGTTGGGGTCAGCTTGGAGTTCCTTGGCCAACCACTGCAAGAGAGAAACAAGAGGTTTGGGTGTGGCTGCACTTTGATCGGTGTTACAGTGCTCTGAAATGTGTTTCCAAGCAAGAGGCATTTCATTTCCCACTTCTCTGTCCCTGTGTATGATCAGACGACTTGGAGTCCACCAGGCCAAGCAGCCAGGGATGGAAAGCCTCCAGGAAACTCAGTGTTTTCCCTTGGCTTCCCCTGTTGTTTTTACTTTCTTTCTCTTGGTTTGCAGTAATTTTTATTGGCAGCCCTCACTCCCTGTGAGGGCTGAAATGCTGAGGTTGGGGATAACGTTAGAATCCGTAGGAGTCCAAATTGGATGTTCCCATCTCCACTGAGGGGGCGGGAGCCTCCCTAACTCCCTGTAACCTGCGTGGTGTGGCTGACCTTCAGCTTCAGGTCTGTGGTATCTGGCTGCCTGTAGACCTTTGTCAGCAGTCTGGTTTTCAATGGAGGCCCTCCTGTAAGAGTCAGCTTGCTCATAATCAACTAATGAGTCATGCAAGCATGGAATTTCTATCTGCCTTACCTTAGGATCAGGTCGTTGCATAAACAAGCTCCACAACTTGCCCAGATGAGGTTTGCTGTGGCATCTCTTCTCTCATGGGAACGTTCAGGCTTTTTTGGCTTCTCTGAGCTGCCCTGAGAAATGCACACAAAAATACAGCTCCTATGGGTGCAGAGGGTATTCCCTGTCTGCTGCTGCTGGCTGCTGCATGGACCCATCATCTCTGCACACCCCAGAACAGCGGTGCTCCGTTGTGCCTTGCCCCATGTAGCCTCTGTGAGTCAGTCTGCGAGCTGTGCGTGGATGAACCCTGTGGTGGGTGCCTCTCATCCCACGATGGAAATCACACCAGGGTCCTGCTCTCCAGGATGCATCATGGTGTCTCTATTTTGGGAAACAGTCGTACGAATGAGAGTTTGAAGATTGCAGCGTGCATCGAATCTAGGATGTGTGTTTGGCTCTGGCAGGGAGATGGAGGCTGGTTTGCTTTTCACCATGGGGATGATGTCCTCTGCTTATCCCTGGAGCTGTTCCCATGCAAAGCCCCCACCCCGTCTGCAGAGGCCATCCCGCCCTGGCTCTGTGGAGAGCTCTAGACTGCCTCAAATGCAGGTATGAAGCAGTGTAACCCCTCATCTCCTAACAGTGTCCTAACCTTGGTGAAGGATTGTCACCCTCCAGAAAGCAATGTGTCACAGTAGCTATTTATAAAGAGTCTTCCATTGTGGATGATTCTTACTCATCTAACTTCACTTCTGGAGGCAGTTCTGTGCTTACATTTCAGGCCCAGTTTTTGGTTGACTTTGTAAGCTGGTAATGGCCTCACCATGAATTCATTTGGACTCTGTGAGAAAAGGTGTCATGGGACCGAAGGTTTCACCTGAGCTGGAAGCACCAACATAAATCCATAGGATTTACACTCTGAAATCCTGTGGGGGATACAGCAAGTCTCAGTTTTTTTATGCCTTGGTGCCCAGACTAAAATGAAATGGTACCTCTGGTCCATGTGCAGTGAATAGGGAACTATTTAAATAAGTGGTATCCTCCTAAGACTGCACTGGAACTGCAGGCAGAGAGACAGAATCGGAAATGTGATCATAGTATCTAGAATTGTATCTCATGACTACACTCGTCCCAGACTATGTACAAGACTTGTTTTGTCTGTCATAGGTATTATCCTGCTTATCTCTATGTTGTTGCAAGAAATGTAGAACTTCCTTTTTTAAAGGGAGAACAAGGACAGTTTAGTTAGCCAAATTTTAATGGCCCAAACTTGGTTTCCCCAAGACAGAAGAAACTGGTGCCAGCCAGTGTAGCACTCCCATTCCCTGTAGAGCTGAGCAGAAATGCACTAAACCAGAAGCCTGAAATAGGCTTTCAGTAGAGAAAGTGTTAGTAATCTTGAAAGAAAATTATTTTCTGCCCTTTTTAGAAACAGAAATTCAGCTATGCTGTTCTGTGCAACACAAGTTTTGCCATGCCAAGCCTGAGCTTTCATCTCAGTTCCCCAGCCCTGGAGTTTGTGGTGGGAGATGGACACACAGAAAAGTCTTGGAGTCTCCATCATTCTGTATTTGGTGCTGCTGGCTGTTGCCCTTGCTGAATCACAATGACACATCTGTCAGACGTTCACCTGAACAGTGGTTCATAAGTTTAGGTCTTTGGGGTGGATGTATTTAATTAGTGAAAAGGCAGCAGTATTTCCAAAGGGAGGAGAATCTCCAGGGACCCCTCTGCCAGTTCATCTGAGGTAGGTTTTAACTCCAGCTCCAACTTGGCCTTGGCCCCCTGAGATGAGATTTCTTTGCTGAACCTATTAAAAGCCAGATTAAGATCTCCAGCAGAGGTCATTTAGAAAACAGTGAGAGAATTCTAAGGAATACTTGTTTTCCTCTCAATCCTCAAAACAATCTGGGGAATGCATTTGGAGTCAGTTTCTGGACTTAACCCTCTCATCCCCAGGGAAAATACTCCATGTGCTGCCCTCGTGCTTGGGATGGGGTGAGCTGGACCCCAGTGCTGACTCCCCAAGCCGCGTTGATTTTCTGGAGCACACAGCAGGGTTTGTGTTGTGTGGGGGTTATGCCACGAGGAGAGGGTGACTAAACCTGATGGGTTTGCAGTTATATAAATTGGCATCAGCCTGTACTGTTGTGTGCACAGCACAGGGATGACTCAGAGGCAGGAGCTGCGTGTCGGGGATTGACAGCCCGGGGCAAAGCTGATGGATCCATGTGGGGTCTTCTTGGGTGCCCCCTCATCTGCCATGGGTACTGCGGGTGCTGGCTTCTCCCGCATTAGGGGACGGGGAGGTTTAGTACTGAGCCTCTGGGGCTGCAAACAAGTCAAACAGTGAGTCAGCATTAGGTGGAAATCCAATGTTGTGTATGTGGGCTGTTGAAATACAAAAGAGCTGATAGGAAAATGAGCCTGTCTCTCCCGGGTGGCGAGTCCACCTGTCTGTGGGAGGTGGGATCATGTTTAGATGCAATGATAAAGGATGGACTAGGAGTGGAACTCAGCTGTGAGCCCTGTTGAACTTAGGACCCACCCCAAAACCTGGAGTACCTTGTGTTCTGCAAAGAGATGCCTGTTGATTTAATTCTAAAACTAGCTGTATCAATTGCATCCTATCCATAGAAACGTGTACAAAACAGCCTTTTTTCCTTTTTTTTTTTTTAATCAACTCTTAGTGCATTTTACTCCTTAGTTTGTTTGTACTCTAAATTAGTGTGCACTGTGTTCTAAAATGGGAGGCCAACTCCATCAGAATCTTGTAAAGGAAAAGAATACTTTGTACCACTGAGAAACATTTTGCTGGTGAGACTCCTCTCCATCAAGAAAAAAAAAAAGAAAAAGAGAAGAGAGTGTTTTACCCAGGACTCATTGTGTTCTTTATGGCAATCAGCAATGTTCAGAACTCATGCCTCCAAAACTGCAAGATCTAAAAAAACCTGAAAAAATCTAAGTTTTTATCATTCAAATAAACTTTCTAGGTTATGGAACTTAGATTTCTGTGCTTGAATTTTCTTTTTTTTCAGAGGGGATCAGGAGCTTATTTGAAAAAAGAAAGGAGCATGCCATCCCACTTTCCCCTACCCTGCTTAGAAAGCTTTGCTGGAAGGCTCCCTCTCGGAGCCAGGGCGTTTGGAAAAGGACCAGGAATCACAGGAGTGGGCAGTGCTGGCGCTGCCTCAAATCCCCTGCTAATAAACACACCAACTGAAGCCAGATGGTAAAAGTGCATTTTTATCATGTTTTATGTGGATTAATGATTCCAATAAACATTTTTCTCCTTTGTATACGTTCAGGGCAGCATTTGCGGAACGTCTAAGGAAATTTAGTGAGCTTTCTCTGGCTTTCTCGGTTCTGCACTCAAAGACTGACTTTGATCTGCCTCAGCCTCCTCTCATATTTGCCATTTGTATGAGCCACAAGACTGCAGTGAGAGAGTGGTTGCTGATCCCTGAGGGGTCTGGTTTTCCCTTGATGTGTCTGTGGCTCCTTTCACCATGTTAAGAGTTATCTGTGCATTTGGAGGGGATTAGTTAATGACCTGCGATGCTCAATCCACGGGGCCACAGATTGTCTCTTGTGACAGCCACGCTTTCTGGAGTGCTTTTGTCTTCATCAAGTTCCAGTATGTGGTAAAAACAAGTATTACTGCCCTCGTTTCAGGATGGGAAACGTGAACTGTTGCCTGTTTGGTGGGTAGATAACATGAGCTGCTGCAAAGTGATTTATTGTGTATAGTCAGGGCACTGTGGTTCAACAAGACACCTCTCCTGAGCCTTGTTCTTGGAGGGGCTGCGGGTGTCCTCTTAACCTGAGCAGTTGCTGGGAAATGAGCTTAGCCTGAGAGGAGAGGTAATTAGGCTGACACAGGTGAGGTTATGTGTGCGCACATTTCCCATGGCTTTGGGAGCTTGTTTGTAACATGAGTTTCTAAGCCCCTGGTGTTGCATGTGGGAACTGTGCTGGTGGTGCACTCAGGTCCATGAGGTTGGGGCTCAGACCCACCACAAGCCCAAGCCTTCCCAAAGCTGTCAGAAACAGCAGGAGCAGCTGTGGAGGGAGAGCATGGCAGCCTGAAGGCTTCGCTAAGCCCCTGTTTTGTCAAGGAGTTTCCCTGGTTGTTTTTCCCGGTGCAGAGTTTGTGCTGGTACCTGTGATCACTGTGTTGCCTGCTCTGGTTTTCCATCAGCCCAAGTGAAGCCTTCATCCCAGGGCTCACTCTGGGGGTGGTATATGGTGTGTGGGAATGACTCATACAGCTGCTGTATGGCACATCTACTCTTCTCCAGATGTAAAATTAAACACAGGCTTTTAGTGTTATCTTGACCTAGACTGATGTTGCTATTTTGGGATTTTATGTCAGAGGCACAAAAAACCTGGAAATCACTGATGGAAAGGACCTATGAGATCATCCCTTCCACCCACAGGGTTGTTCCCTGCAAAATATTCTCCATCATTTTGTCCAAAGCAATCAAGATTCACTATAGTGAGAGGGATCCTAATGGTTCTCCAGGGAAACTCTTACATCTTGCGGGATGCCAGGGAGGACTCATTCATCCTCAACCTACAATCCAAAGTTAATTTTACTTTGTTTAAACCTGCCTGTCCAAGTTCAAGTCCCCAAGACTGGTCCTGCTCTTCCTGCTGTTCATACCCAGCACAGTACAAGGAGGTGAACACAGGCTGCTCAGCCACGTGTTAATGGGGTGAGTTTGCAATCAACACCCAAATAATTGCCCTGAGCCTCTCCAGCTGTACCTCTGTCACGAGGGTGGTGTAGGAGGGTAAGCCTCATATCCCAGGGCTGCATCTCCTCCATCCGTCTGAGGCGCAAATCTCCCACAGGGCATTTTTTTATTTTGTTGAAATGTCTCATTTGCTGCTTCATGGGATGTGCAGACCCAGACTGATAGCCCAGCTGTGTTTCTTATCAAAGACAAAGGCAAAATTCCCACTGAATGGGAGTGGGCTGCTGCAAGTGGGACGTGATGGACAAGAGCTGGATTAAACCATGTCAGTATGTCCGTGTGTTTGAGCTGCTGAGGACACCACCCCTTCCATCAAACCTTATTCCTGAGATGCTGCAGGCTATTAACAACCTCTGCTAACGAGTACTGTAACATCAGTGGGACGTCTATTTTTGATATAAAATGCAGTTATAAAAAAGAAGAGGTCCCCACAGAACAGATTTTACAGATAAATTGGAAAAGAAAATAATCTCTGTCTGCAGGGCAGGGACTGTGTGTGCCAGCTCTCTGCTTTGGCCCAGCTCTGTGTCCCACCTCACCCTCACATCCCCTGGGAGTGGAAATGGAAACCTCTGCTCTGAGCTCTGGCAGGACAAGTGGATACCAGGGGAAAGTTTTTGCCAGTACTTAGCAGGAGCCAGCTCTTGCTCCACTGCAGCAGTTAAACACCAGCACTCCGAGCCTGCACAGCCCTCCTGGCACTGGCTGAATAGGTATTTGTGGGTTGGTTTTGTTGGTTTTTTTTTGCACTGGGGTTATTTTCTTCTTGGGCTTCTGAGCACTCATCTTTGAAACGTGAAATTGCCTGACCCTGAAGCTCATCCCTAGACTGGTGAGATCCATAAGCTTGAAGAGAACAATATTTTCCTTCCTTTATACTCGGAGGAGTCTTCAGACTGCAGTCACTCAGCAGACAGCAATTTTCAACTGTCTTTCCTTAATGTCTTCAGTAGGATATGAACATCTTTGGAATCTTTGGAAAGTGTAAATTTACAGCCTAGGATCAAAAAATGATGCCTCACTCTGTGATCTTTCCTGGGCAAGCTTTATGTAGAGATCACAATTGCCACCTCTGAGGAGCAACAATATAAATGGTGATAAATGGTTGCCCTGAAGGACCCATCCAAGATGCCTGGGATGACTCCAGGCTGCACACAAGGGATATGATAGGACAGGCTGTTCAGTGCCAGCACCTGGGGACATTTTTCCTGATAGAGATCCCAGGTAAGCTTTGATCCCAGAGCTTTGCCAGGGCTGGTGCAGCCGCTCTCAAACACTACAGGGTGCTGATGCACAAGTGGCAGGAGAGAGGAAAAGGTCCTTGTGTCCAAGGAGAACTCTGATTCATTTTGAGCATTTGCTAGGGGACAGAGGTGTAGAGTGAAAAATGTCTTTCAGAAAACTACCTTTTGCTCCTCCTAAAAAATTCTAGTATTTTTACTGAAATCTGCTTGACCGGCCTCCAATCCCCAGGATGTAGCTCTACCTTCCTCCCATACAGCTGCCTCCTACTAGCCATATTCCCCCATCTCACTTCCATTAATCTTTCCATATTCATCTGACCTTCTAGTGTCTCATTTATTTTGCTCTGTTTGCATTTATTTGCTCTGCAAATTCCTCTGGCCAGGAGCTGTCTCTGTAAAGCATATAGTGATTGTCCAGTAGAATTTCAGTGTGTAATGTTTTAAATCCACAAAAAATGGCAGCTCCAGCCCTATAGGCTGCTTTTACAGGTTGCTCTCCGTGTAACTCAAGACAACTTTTTAAAATAAAATTAACTTCTGTAACAAAATAATATAAACATCAGGTCTCATCAGAATTTGGCTCTGTAATAACTGGAAAATATGGGAAAATATGCAAAAATTCTGTTCTTCGTATCAAGCGCAAACACTTGAAGCATACTGGGTTATTTGTCATCACTGCCAGGCTCTACAGTGCCTGCATCCATTTCTTACCACCCACAAGAGCTGCTTTCAGAGTAACCAGACTGAGTCATTAGTGTCCTTAGCTGCAAATTCTGCTCTTTGAGCTTCAAGCTGCTTCTTTGCGTAGTGCCTTTGTGCCGATTCACTGGGGCGTGGATCATTTGTTTTATCGACACATGCACAGGACAAAGGGCTGAGTGGAAGCGAGCCTGGGGTTGGGATATCGAACCTTTTGCCTCTGGAATTGTTGCGGCGTGCCCTGGGCTGGCAGGGGACAGCAGCCATCCCAAGCCAGTGGCCTTTTTGCAGTGATTTGGAGGTCATGACTGTGCTCGGAGTAGCCGGGTGTCTGGGTTGCGGAAAACCACTGGAGGGACGTATGGAAGATGCTCTACTGCTGTCAGCCACACAGCAGAGCAGCACGGGACCTTGCCTCTGGGGGATAACGGGGCTGCTTCTGTCTCCTGTGCCCTGCCGACAGGCCCACTGCCTGCCGTACAGCGCAGACAGACTTTTGCCACGGCATCATGAATTCTGGACCAATTATTATCGTTTTACTCGTGGAGAACTCAGCGAAATCAACTGTCAGAGCAAAACCCTTCCTCATTTCCTACATTTTGTCAATTTCCAACTAACAGCGGGACCGGGAAATCTCTTGAGTTTCATTATAAAATTTCTAAACAACCAAGAGGCCGAACCCTTGCTTTAAGTGGCAAGAAAATTTCAGCTTTACTGCTGTTTCTTGTAATGATTCCTCGCATTCCCATGTCCCAAAAATATGACTGTTCAACGTGTCTTTTTTCATACCAGTAAAATGGGGATCACAACAACTCTTATTCACAGCAGGACTATGAGCTTAAATCAATTAGTATCTCTGAAGTGCTCTGATGGTAGGTGCAAAGTCTTTCCATAAAAACTCACAATTCCAGCTAGAGAAGAGTTTTGTATGGTGAATGCTGAGGTTAGAAAGTTTAACTTTCAATTTAACTTCCAAATTCTGCAGGCCTTGATGTAGCACCAGAAAATCTGTGAATTCAGGCCCTTGATGCTGAGTGGTTAATCAGGATCACACTCTTCCATGTTCTTGCTGAAACCAATCAGACTATGCGCATAATAATGCAGTGCTGCTCAGAAATCATGATAGACACAGGTTCTGTGACTTACTTTTTGTCCTAGACGTCTTGAAAGACAAAAATAATTCTCCAGCCTTTATCAACAGGAACTCTTTTTCTGGGAGAACCTCTTAACTTGCTGATTGAAAGCTTTTTACCCTACAAAAAAATAGCAATCTCGTCAGGAGTTGTGGAGTTCAGCACAGTGTTAGCACTGCAGCAAAAGCTCTTTTGCTGTTTCAAAGTTGGAATTCTTCGCTGGGCCCACGTGTTTATGATGACTAATTTCCCACTCTTATCTAAGAGTTACTTAATCTTAGAGTTCCCAGTGGGATAAATGGAACAGGAGTGAGGGCGACAGTGTGCAGCTGTCAAGGTGAAAAGAGAGAAAATACCCACATATTGCACGAGGCAGGCTCTTAAAAAATGTTCTGGCTTTGCCAGGAAAGATAACGGTCCCCCTGTAGCTGCAAAGTTTCCAGGAAAGAAACTGTAAGTGCTGCAGAAGTTGGAAAAATGATCATACATGCTGTGTTTTGGGAATGGTCTCCAGCCTGTGGGACTGCTGCTTCATGCCCCTGCTACTGCTCAGTCCCAGTGACACAGACACAGCCTGCCAGCCTTGGTTCCCTCTGAGGAATGGCAGGAAAACACAGCCCCATATTCTGGGGGATGATTTGGTGCTGTATAGGTGGATGAAGATTGGCACACCGCTGATGGTGAATATTCAGGGATCTAAGGCAACAAGTGTATTTATGGATATTGGTCTTTTCCCCCAAGTCCATTGCATCCCACTTGGGAAGAGTAAGGAACCACAGCGAAAATGCGACCTACTCACACAGGTAACTCTTGATTCCAGCTCCGGGGGGTGTGAAGCTGTGAAAGAGAATGCTACAGGTCAGGGTTCATTATCTTGAGGGCATGGGAGTTGTTCTTAAAACTGCTGCTTCTCTTGATGGATCTAAATGAATTACCCCCAATTCTGTTGCCAGCTCTTGATTTGCTGAAAGCTCTCGCTCCAGCAGAATCCTCGGGAATTCCTGAATTAGCTTTTAAATTAAGCAGAGGAACAGGGTCTGATATCGTGCCTCTCATTGATCAGGTTAGACACTGCCTTTGTTTCACTCCTGACTCTTTAAAATGGATTGGGATTGTCAAACTTGTGTTCCTGGAGTGAGCCATGTCAATAACCATCATTTATGTGGGAATGTAGGGCTGAATATGTGTTTTCCCATAAAAAGTTGAATATTTTAGCTCAGGAACCACAGATGAAATGTGGCAGCCTCATTTAAATCTGCAAAGACCCAATATTAGCTGCAAGACTGCTTGGTGTTACACCACATCTCTGAATAGATGTACTTTTATAGAATACCTCACGCTGAAAATCTAATTAATCGGAGAAGAGTTATCACATTACCAGCCTGACTGAATTATTTTTTTGTGAAAAAATGTATGTTTAAAAGTCTAAATGCTCCTACTACAATAATTAATTATCTACAGAAAATTGAAAGCACACAAGAAATTATCAAGAAAGAACATTTAGACATCATCTGTCTTCCTAAAGACACTTGTCTGAGTGTATAAAGAGGAGTATTATTGCAGGGTAGATGCTGGCCACTTGGAATATATTTTTCTGCCTTCTCTTTAAGTGCATTCTTGCTACAATTTTACATATATATATATATATATATAAATTTCCTGCTGCCTCAGATGCAGTTTAATTTTTGTGTTACTTATGCAATAATGAGAAATAGACGTTAATGGGGAGAAGCAATGGCACAGAGCACTGGTGGTGTCGCAGAGCGTGGGTGAACAAGGAGCCTCGCCTCTGGTATTTATGAGCTGTGATGGTGTCACAGAGATTGCAGTTTGGAGAAGGAAACATTGCCAAAGCCAGAGCCAGTGGAGCAGACACCCAGCCACCTATAAATCTGTGTACTCTCACTCCTTATTAACTGAGGGTCAGGGCTTATTAATTATATACGACTTGATGATGACATATCTTGTAAAAAAGGAAGCGACTTACAGTGCAACTTGATAGCTTTACATTAGGCAAGTTGGAGATGGGTCTTTTACAACCCAGCGTGGGGTTAGAAGAGTAAAATAACTCCTGCTTAGAGGGTTGTACAAACTGTGAACATCCATGTTTTTTAAATAGAAAATCAGCAATGGATTAGCCCTGTGCCAGTCATTTCCAACAGATTGAAAATTACAGGAGGGAAATAAACAGCATCTGGTTTGTTTTTCTTAGGAAACCAAGAAAACCAAACCAAGAAATGGACCAAAGGAATCCCAGGCAAAATAAAAAAAGGATCAGTTACGTAGATTGCACAGGGTGCACAGAGAAAACCCCAAAAAGCCAAACTTTCCTGGCTGACACAAGGCAGAGTTCAGACTGCAAGCATTACCTCCTGACAAAGAGCAGAAAGCAATAGCAGTTTACACCATCAATGGACCAGTGTAGAATAGGGAGAAAGAGGATGGAAATAAGGCTTGAGTTATTTTGTTTAAGCCAGCCTTGTTCTGGGAGCCAGTATGCCGCTCTCAGAACTTTGTAAAACTTCTGTTCACTAAAATCTTTGGCTCATTACACAAAGCTCAGTATCAGGGTCTGAATTAAATCCATTTATAGTAGCTTTGGAGGAGATCAGGGCTGGGTGGAATGCCTTTAGCAAAGAAACTGAATGTTAATAACCATCCCAGTGAGGCCTGTACAAACAGTTAGCCAAAGAAAGTAACAGTGAAATGAAAAATAAAGCATTTATTCCTCCTGTTTTGCACATATAAGAAGTCCTAGGTTCAGCCCTGAATGGATTCTTATATATGATCTGAGAATCAAGGGCTTGAGTCATACGTCTGAGCGTGGCAAGATCAAGTGAAATTTATTCTTAGAATGAATATTATCTTTTATTTTGGAAACATTTTCAAGGACTTCTGTTGCCTTGGTATAACTTTCAAAGCAGGTGCTCCCCTGGTGTTCTCAATGCCTCCATCCAGCATGTTCAGAGATGCTTATACATAAAATAGTGAAAAGAAGAAAGAAAAGAAGTTAGTGTTCCAACACAATAATGGTCACATGTAAAAGAGTAAGTGAATTTTGTGAAATACTCTCACTTTTTTTTTTTTTCTAATAGTTAAGAAAGACTGTGCTGATGCCAGTAATAAATAAAAACCAGCTGAGCACCTTTTGGAGTTACTGTGGAGCTTTTCATCACCAGAAAAAGCCCAGCCCTGCTGCTGTAATTACATGATGCATAGCACAGTTGTCTCACCCTTCCTTCTCCTTATATGAACAACAACCACTCTTGCTGTATTTAAACAACTGATATCTCCAAATAATCACTTGGTGCTAATAGCGCTCTTAAAAATATTTATTGCAAATAATGACGTCCCTCTATCATTTGTGCTGCAAATGAAGATGCATTAGTTTCTGGAGAGCACCACCATCACCTTTCATCATGTTCTCCCAGCACAGTGAGTCCTGACATCCCCAATGTGCTGTGTGAACTTTCAGTGAAAGCCTGAACCAGCTTTAAAGAGATGCTGCAGCTGCTCTGAATTTTGGTGAGTGAAGTTAAGCCTCTGCAGCCACAGGTTGCTCTCTCCAAAGCCTTCCTTTAGCAGAGGAGATCTTTTACCTGATTGTATTTTTACAGTTGCCTGGCATAGAGTCCCCTTTTCTTGGTGTGAATTTCAACATTCACCACTCAAACACAGACCCCAGAGTAGAGACAGAAAAATTACTCAGTTCAATAGCTAAAAGATCAAAGGTTGCAGAAAAGAAAAAAAAGGTTTTGGGGGAAGATTTGCCCAGATTGGTCCTTGTTTAAGAGATCTAATGCTGTGTTTGGTTTAGGACAAAAAAAAAGGTGCAGTTTTTGGCTTGTGACCACAAGTGGCTGTGTTACCATAGTTTAGTGACTCTCCATTGTTGGCTGTTTGTTGGCTTCAGGATTTATTTGTCTGGTTTCACTTCCCACTGTGCAGGGAGAAGTGAGCACACAGCTGGTTACTGCAGCTCGGCTGTACCTCCCCAGGCAGTAAGTTCTTCATCCTGGGTGTACATCTGTGCCTTAGTACTGCCAGAGGGAAAACACCATTTTTGGGCTCCACGGATGTGAATGTGCCCCTAAAACATTGATTCACTCATAGACCGCTAAGGTGCTGTGGGGCTGAAGCACAGAGTGCACCAGAGGCTGAGAAGACTTTGTTCAGCCTGGAGGAGAGATGACTCAAGGAAGAACTTTTTGCTGTGTATAATCACCTAATGGGAGATGTAAAGAACAAGGAGCTCAACTCTCCTCGGAGGTTTGTGGTGGCAGGACTACGTGCCACAGGCACAAGTCGCAAGATGGGAAATTCCAGTTAGATGTAGGAAAAGCTTTTTTACAATGGATGTCATCAGATGGTGGAGGCTGTCCAGAGCATCTGGGGCATCTCCACCTTGGCAATGTTCAAATTTTGGCTGGACACGGCCCTGAGCACAAGATCTAGTTGGATGTGCTTCATGTGGTGGGGTAGACTAGAGACCTCCAGGGTTACCAAAATTACTCTGTGGCTAGTAACAAACCCCACTGAAGATTCCAAACCCAGGAAGTGAATAGCATTTTTTCTCTGGTTTGTTCCCCCACCTTGTGTTGATGGTCTGGGCTCATGGTATGACTGGTACTGTCTGGATTAGGGTAGATGTGGGTGTCTCAGAGGCAGATGGAAACCACAGGTGGGATGAGGAATGAGCAACTCGCGGCATGGCACTGTGCCTGCTGTGGGGCAGCACCTTGGGGCTGGAGGCTGGATGGGCTGTGAAAAGGTAGAGGAGTCCTTCTGTGACCTGAAGCAGATATTAACTCCAGTGAGAGCACAGGTGATGGGGTTTTACCAGCTATTTATCAGGCCCAGTTCTGATGTTTCTTGCTTCCTTGATAACTTCAGGTAGCTGAAGGATGTTGCATTTTTCTGGCTTATTTTGAGCACTACTCCTTGAGCCCTAGCCCTCGAGCTGGCCTCCAGCTGCCATCCTGCACACCAACCATCTGCTCAGTGTCATGGTGTTTTATTGACACCCCATCAGCAGAGCCACATGGGTGTTCCTGACCCATCTCTGAGCCTGCCAGGACCTTTCAGCTGCTTCCCCAACTCTCCTGCCTGTTTCAGTTGCTCCCAGACTCTTGCTTTGTACTTTTGAATGTACCTCAGTGCAAAGAGAGATCTCAGAGCTTGGCGTGGAGGGGAGACATGGGCTAAACTGATCCTATTTTTTCAATAAGTTCAGAACTTTCTATACCAAAAATGGAAGTTTTCTCCTTCCTGGAAGGAGGATGCCACTTCTGTGTCCTGCTGTGTGGTTGTTAATATGCAACCAGGAAAGCAATATTGGAGGCAAAGCAGGAGAGGCTTTCAGTGAAAGCTGGAGCATCTCTTTGGAGTCAGTGTATTGCTGATTTGCTCTCGGAGCGAAGAAATAACCCATGGTTAAAATGGCACTGAAGTAAGCAGATGTTTTCTGGACAGGCTCTTAAAGACCTTCAAAGGCAGCTAAGCCCTAGGGAATGAAGTGATCCAGGCTTGCCTGGAAATCAGTATACACAAGCTGAATTTTCACATTTTGAAAATACAGTCAGTTCATCTGGGTGCCTAACCATCCACTCGTCCTCAGCTGAGTGCTCTGAAATATTTGGCATGTATTTTCTTGTCTACCTGCTTTATGTCTGCTTTTATTATCTCCCCTTGCTGCTCTATAGCTGCTGTGAGAAGCTTTGCAGCTCATGTTTTCAAAAAGCAAAATTATTTACCATGATGTTTTCTTTCTGGAGTTTTGAAACTTGCTTTATATAAAAATTTCAAAGCACAGTGTGGGCACCAAACATTTCAACCTAAAAAAAAAATTATTTGGGCTCAGAAGGAGATGTACCACTAGACTGAGCTTGTGCCTTTATTTATGATCAACATCAGCAGGGAAGATTGTGGGAAAAAACCATTTTAAAATTTTTCTTCATTCTTCCACTGCACCTGCATTATTTGCCTTTCTGTTTTAGATCCCAAACTCAGTCTTGCCCTGCTCCCCTGAAGTCTGTGTGTCCTGTCCTCCCACATGGGCTGTCCTGTGCTGCCTGGCATCAGCATAACAAAGCTCCAGCACTATCCTGCCTTTGGACGGATTTCTTCCTATTCTAGGGGTTTTTTCCACATTTCCTGCTTAACTGACTGAAGTCCTGAAGAGCATCATCCTTTGCTCCTATTGGGGCAAAAAAAAAAAAAAAAAATCAATATTCAGCTTACTTACTAGTGGAAATGCTGCTCAGCAAAACTGATCTTAAGTCATCAATCGAGAAGCTCTGGGTTTTCATATAACCTTCATTTCTTCAAAATGCTTTCCTCAATTTACTTGGACCCACTTGTTCTTCAGACAGCTTAGCTGAAATTGTCCTGTGTTTCCCCAAAATGAGAGAGCCTTCTCCATGTTTGATCATGGGAAGTTCAATATTCTTCCCAAAACTAAAGGGCAGGAGGTCATTTGAGCTGCGAAGCACCGACAGGAACAGAGGCTGTGGATGTTAAGTGGAACTTGCAGAAGCAATTTGGGTGAGATGTGGCGCTGGCTAGCAAAGCTCTGTTAAGAAACCACTCAGGCTGTCTGCTAAGCATTACACATTCCCAATTTTATGAACTTTGCTGGAATCATGCTAGCAAAGTGAAATGCATTTCCAGGCATAACCCAGCAGATTTTATTTTAATGGCTGCAGCAGACCTCTGCTTGTGGAGGTGAACATTGGAGCCTGGGGCTGGAGCTGGGGACAGACAGCAAGTGTTCATCCTAGGGAGGCTTTCTGTCTCTTAAAGGCTGTCTGGAAAAAAGATAAACGTTGGTTGCACTCCACTGTACTGCTATAATAGGAGGATAAAGAAGGAAAGTGGAAGAGAACAAGCCAAAAGCGGAAGGGAGTAGGATCAGGAATAGGGAGGTGTTAATTGTTCCCTGTCTCTTTGGGATGGATGGAATGAGTCTGTTGCCCATAAATCTCAGGGTGTCACTGCACCCTAGTAATAAACTCCATCTCAGGCAGTAAGACAGATGTATCTGAGGAATACTTTAATACTTCCTTGGCTTCAGGCCAACGTTTTGGGTAGATCTGTATTTTCCAGTGTTTCACTGACGGGGCTGGACGGGATGGCTCCTGGGTGGGGTAAGGCCAAATCCCCATCTGCCCTGAGTTAATGAGTGACGTGGGATGGGAAAGGTTGGCAGAGAGAGGTGGATTGGAGCCAGCTCCTCCAGTTGTTTGTTTTGAAGTGTTGGGACATAGTGTGGGTGCTTGGCAGGAGCTGGGTTCAGGTAACGTGGTCTGTGATGTGGCTCTCCTTGACCAGCCAAGAGCATCCTGTGACCCTCAGCTACCTGGAGGGGTTGGTGGCCAGTATGACACTGACACTGCAAGGTGGTGCTTGGTCCTGGGCAAGTATTTGCCAAGGTCCTTACCTTGGATTCACTCTGACTTCAATTAACCTCAGACAGGTACATGGCAAACAGGAAGGCTGAACAGGTAGGAGGCACACTGGGCATGGCTGAAGACCCCATGAGTCACCCATAAACTTCTTCGTGTGGCACTTCAACAGTTGATCACAGCCTTCACGCCCCAACAATGCCATATCCCTACTTATTCGGGGTGAAATGGGATCATTCTGTGCAGCATGAGGGTCACTTGGCCTTGGCTGTTATTTAGAGCATTTTGCTGTTCATGGTCTTGTTGTTCATGATAATCTTGGTGCTGTGGAAGGCACAGGGAGATACGGGGTCTGACAGTAGTATTTACACTGCTGTGCTTGGAATAAGGAGTAAAACACATAATTCATTCCTAATATTATACTGTGAAGCTTTTTGCTGTTTGCCTCTCTGTGGATGTAATTAGTCGTGGGAGCTCTTTTTAAAAAGTAATTACACCATTAAGCATACTTTGGCTTCAACCACAAAAATGCATGGTTGGGCTCCATAATTACACCGCTTAATGACGTTACATAATTGTACGTAAGAGTCTGTTAAGCAAACAATGCTCGGGCTCCCTCTGACTGGCTGCTGCTTTGATCTCCAGAACAGTTGCTGGGAGTGGAAACTCCACATCCCACATCTGGGTGAATTGTGCTTGGAGAAGCTGTTTTCTTCCCAGAACCACTTCCACTCAGTGTGATAAGCCAATTGTGTTCATAACTAGTTGAAGCATTTGGGTTTAAGTCACTGGATTTGATGTTTTCAAGTTTGAGGACGTTTTTAGTGGTTTGGTGACTCATCACAGCGCTGTAGCTGTTGTGGCTGGTGTCCCCAAAGAAGGGAGGACTTCAGGGTCAGCCTGGTGGAGAGCCAGAAATAGAAATGGTTTGGAGGGAGGACCAGGAGTGTAACTGCAGTGTGACATCGTGGTCTTGGCAGGTGGTTTGACCTTTTCATGGGCACTGGATTGGCTGTAGAGAAGTGTGCCTGTCCGTGGCTGTTCTTGACCTCAGTAACAACAGGTCTCGAAGTGGGTGGCCCATTCATTTAGAAGGGATGGTAACTTCAGAACACATCTAAAAGATGTTTTTTGCATGACATGAGTGACCTTGTCATTAGATTGTGTCCCTCACGCATGGGCAGCATTCCCGATGGTCTCAGCAAGGCAGAGATGGAAGAGGGAGATGCCCCCACAACAGGAGCTGGGTGACACTAGCAAATGGCCGTGGCTGCTGCACACCCAGCAAAGAGTGCTCCAGCATTGCTCATCTGGCTCAGGGATGTGGAGGAGTAAGGCTGGGATACAGCTCAGTTGGTGTGGCTTTCACTCGTAGCTATCTCCTTCTGGATTAAAATCCCTTTGCTTGTATTTTCAATGTTTTATAGTTTTGTGATTTGTTTTACTGATTGTTTGGAGGAAAAAAAGAAAGAAAGTGAAATTGTGTTTATTGTGTTTCTTTAGTTGAAAGAATCAAATGATGAGTCCAATCTTTAAAAGAAATCAAAGCCAAACAACATGAGCCTGGGAGCTGCCCAAGTGGCTCACTTCCTCTGGGTTTCTAAAAAAGTACGTGTCCATGAGACATGTTTTTGTTCCCGTTTCTTCTATACACAACATTGCGGAAGCTTTAAGTAAAATCTGTCCCTAAATAGGCATCCATGGGACATGCAGCTGCCAAAACAAAAATCAGGCAACAAAACTGTGCTCCTGCCCTGAAAATAATTCATCCTGTTATCTTTTTCCTTTCTTTATGACCCCTTCTATTTAGTTTCCTTGACACTCTTTTTTTTAAAGCAATACTGTGCCTGGCCATTGTTTCCTACTTGCTCTTTGGGAGGCCGAACCTGCTTCTGTAGCAGGTCAAGATTTCTGGCAGTGCCCATGTGAGCACTGTGCCACATAAATTCTCCAGCTGCAGGGATGGCTGGAGGGTTGGACCTCCTTTGGACTGTCAGCCAAGGTTTAAGTTAGTTTTGTGTTCCTGGGTGGCTTATCCTGGTTCTCTCACAATTTCTTTGATACCTTTTTGGGAAACAGTGCAATGAGGGTTGTATCTGGGCTCGTACAATTAAATTACGTATAGTTCTGTGAAAAAGCAAAGCTGGAAGTAAAACTTTGCAATAGCAGCATCAACTTACTGCATTTCCAGTATCTGTCTGCGAGAGCACTAAGAGGACTGTTGAGGAACTTCTAAATTAGCCAACTCCATCTCCTTGTAAAACCACCTGATTTCTTTTTCTAAAATGCCTTACTCTGCATTTAGGCACTGTGTAATCATCTATTCTTCTCATGCATGAGCAAAATAAATGTCTGCTTACACAGGATCACCCTTTTTATTTGATTAAAAAAAAATCTACCACGTATTTCAAGGTCTACATAACTTGTCTGCAACAGAATACAGTTGTCTTCAAAGCATAAGAATACTCATTTTCAATTTTCAAGAAGCTATTCTGTGTAGAAATGCTCAATTTTGAAGCAGATGTTTTCTGAAACCTGTTTTGTTAATCTTGTCATGGAAAGGGTTACACTGCATGCCTCACATGTCAGAAAAAGCAAACAGTAATGGACTTTTTATAGGGAAAGGAGACACCAATTCTGAATTTAGAACCAATCTAATATTATTCATTGTAATGTTTTCTCCATCTGAATTTTTATTGTTGGTTTGGTAGCCTCTTTGTTCTCTATCTGATTCTCTAAAATTGCCTGCATAGTAGTCATTTGTTAAAGACTGCTGCGTGTTTGGCAGCAGTCAAGGAGTTTGCAGACAGAAGTTGATCTCTGCCATCAAATAAAACACAGACAAGAAGTTTCCTCTGTTCAGAGGAGAATAAGAAGGGCACATAAGAGGCTGTGCTAGCCCAGCCGGTGCCCTCTGAAGTGCTGGTGTGGAAATTGGGGCTCTTAGTGCAGCTCCGCTTTGGCTGCTGAAAAAAAATTGTCTGGTGGTTCTTTCTTGTTCCCTGGCAGCAGTGCCAGGATGACCCATGTTCATCCATGGTTGTACACTTGGTTGTGTGTATGGTGATGTAAGCGTCCTGAGCACTCAGTAGTGTCAGAGGTGGTAAAACTTGGTATTCTGCTTAAATTATGCTTAAATTCTGCTGTAAATTATGTTTGCAGTTTGGAGCTTCAGTCAAAATTCACAATGAAAAGTGATTTAGCAGATTCAGGACACTTCTTTCCATGTTTTTCACTTAAAAGGGACCTAATGTGTGCACTAGCAATATTGACCAGCAGGTTTCCTACTTAGCATTGTGAGCCTGTGAACATTTTGCCTCTGCTCCTCCCGTCTGCACTGGCTCCACATTCAAGCGCATCGTCCAGTTCATGTCCTGGGTCTACTGCAAAAAATCTTTAATGGAGATGGACCATTGCATATAGGATTTTCCCAGGCTGTGAACAAAAAGCATGGGAATCATTGCTGCAGTTTATCAGATCTCATCTCTTTCCAAACTAAATTAAAACTTCATTCTTTGGCTGGGCTCTTTTCAATGTCATTGTGCTGCCTCTGAGGTCTGTACAAAGCTGGGCAAAGAAGCAGGGCTGGGAGCAGTGAGCCTCCTACATACCCTGCAGTTTGGAGGGGAAGAAGGTGCCTGCAGCTCTCCAGTGGGATCATCTGTCCTGTGTCCTAGAAAGTAACAAAAGTGCATAGATGGGCATTGCATGTGACAACACATGCAAACTCAAAACTCCAGCCGTAACTATTTTGCTCTGTTGGAGAAATATGGCCTCAAACCCAGGGGAACAGCACGTCATTTTGGCACAAGTGAAGTTATGAATGTGTGGCACGACTCTGGGGTGTCTAAACTCTCAGCTTAGTGAAAAATTTTGCAGCACTGAGAGTAGTGATAGTAGGTGTTGTTACGAAATCCAGAGTTTCTCCTGCAATACCATATATGCAGGCTGCTCTCTAAAACAACAAAGCCTCTCAGTGGAACTGCCAGTTATACAAAATAAAGAAAAAGGAAATTTGAAGCAGGCCTCAGAGCAAGAAGCATTAGTGATATTTAGAACTTCTCTCTTGCAGGAAGTTGCATCCACACTGGCTCTTCTTGAGAATCGTGTTCCCCTCTCTAAAGTCGTAAATACCACCTGTAGATGAGTGTGCAGATGTGATCCAAAGGCATGTAAGCCTATAGATTCAGCGTGGACAGTGATGTGTCTCAGTTATTAAACTGGATACTGATCTAAGCATCTTTTCCAGTAGATGGAAAAATCTCAAGTGTTATCTCTTCTTCATCACTTGTCTTTTACAGTATCTCTTTCCACCCACTCCCCCCCTTGTCTGCTTGTAAATGTGCAATTTCCTGAAAAAAAGATTTCCCCATCACTTTTATTTTTAGGTTTGTGTTTGTTTACCAGAATCTGTCTGAAGCCTGGCTGGATAGCAATTCAATATCCACTCATTGATTTCCTAGCTCTCATTAGCTTAAACACTTACTCGAAGCAGGGGGTAAGGAGATCTTCATTGTTTATTTTAAGAGCATTTGGTTTTAAGATGGCCTTTTGCTTTATGTTGTATCTGAATCAGTTTTAAAAGGGACCATTTCTATTCTCATTCTCTTTAATGTTTACTTTTTGGCATGAGTGTGTGGTTGTTTCTGTTTTATAGTACTTTGAAACGGAAACTAAGTTAGATATAGAAATTAATGAGCTCACTGATCCCTTGCCAAAAAAAGCATGCCATAGAAGATGCATGTAACAAATTAACCCCAAGATTTCCCTGAAAAATGCCCTTTCCTTTACCAGAAATAACGGACATGGAACAAAGTAATGATGAAGCTTATTAATTTGGTTTTGAGGGGTCACTGTGCTTTTTGGAAGGCAATATGACCTAAGGCAGCGTTAGTAAACCTTGAATTCTCTTCCCAGAATTGATCTTAAATATCCTCAATTGAGTGAATTTTCTGAGAATATTTTAAAAAAACCCCAACAAACTCATCTTTTTGTTACAAAATGATTTCAGATCCACAGGAAAATGCTCTAGGAGAGCCCAGATGAGAACATTTATGTCAGTAGTGTGATTTGAGCCATGATTCAGCCTTTTGTCTCTTCTTGGGCAGGAAACATACAGAATCCATATAGCTAAGCAATATATTTTATCCTGGTTGGTTTTCATAGCTGAGATCTGGCTTTTCTTAATGCCAAGGCAAGATTTTAGGGACAAAGAGAGTCAACTAGAAATGCCTTTTTCTAAAGGCAGACACAGCTCCCAAGTAGGAAGTTCCAAGAAGAATTGGACGTTGAAAGTGGAAAAAATAAGTAGTACTAGAAATGTATACTTTTAAAAGTTGGTTATTTTTAAAATTTGAGACAGAAATTAGGGAAACTTGGAAGTAAGGAAATTAGAGACAATATGGAAATGTTGCAGTCACCACTTCGCAAAAGGTGAAATGCAAGTATCTTTACTGCTATAGCTCCCAGCTCTCTGTCCTTCCCTCTCCCCTTCTCTTCCCATTTCTATCTGGAACTGATAGGATTGCTTTGTATTTCCCAGTTTGGATCGTGCATGGAGTGGTACATAGAGCCTCAGTGACTGGTAGGCTATAAAAAGCATCTTTAATATTCTGTGATTTACACTTTGTAGTGAGCCTGAATCTTTAATAGGAAACTAATGGTAGATCAGGAGGCATCTTTAGATTGAGACTTGCAGTGTGGATACCTTGTTGGTGTTCAGTCCAAATAAAGTGTATTTTCTGCAAAGAAGTATAAAAGATTTCCCTGGAATCCAGGGCTCAGGTGTCATCATTCAAGATGCCAGATCAGTGTATTGAGGAGCTTGTATAGCAGCTGTCCTCACTGACATCTGTTTGCTGTAAAGTACAGAGGAAAAGGAAGATGAGCAGACTGTGAATGTACATCTGCAGAAGGAGTATATTTTTTTTTTTTGGTTGTATTATGAAAATTGCAAAGGTCAGGCTGCAAGTGAGAATAATTTATTACAAAACCTCTGCAGTAAACAACTAGCCAGAATATATAATATTTCACTAGAGGAAGATTTTTTGAAGCAGCCTATTTTTTACTGGGAGAAAATAATTGCAAATAAATGCAGTATTCTGTAAAACATTAGAAGGGCAGAATGGCATGCTTCTGGCTTTCACTGCTGAAGTCTGATGAACAAATATTTGAACAGAGAAGGAGGAGGGAAAGAAGAATAAAAGATCCATAGCATTTGCATGGGCAGATTATTTTCATCTTGCAGTTGTTTTGTTTCTGTGGGGAATCAGTAGTGTCAGTTGTTTAGAAAATACTGTTGACACAGAAATGTGGGACTTTAAAGAGTAAAAATCAGGTTCTTAACTTGCCAACTCAACTTATGATGCTGTCAGTCATCAGCAGCTGAGCAGAGCCTTGCTGAGGGTGTCATCTTCTTTTTTACTTTTCTTCCTGGAATCTTACCTTATTTACCTTTATTTCTTTCTTCAGCTTCATAGTAAGAGACAGTCCCCACCCTGCAGAGTTTGTTATCTTAATAGACAGGGCATGGAAAAACAAATACTAAGTCACAAAGTAATTGAATAGGAAAAGCAAATGAAAATGTGGGTGTTCCGGCCTCCTTTCCACCACCCCGTGTCCCAGGAGCTGCCATATCTTGTAATTATCAGTTTCTTTCTGTAGTGCTTGTGGTACTTCATGATGCACCAGAGCAGAGACAGGCTCCCAGCCCTGCTTGGCTGACTGTTAGCTAAATCCACCTTCAAGGGAGCTGCTGGTGTGAGCAGCATTGATTTAACCAATAGCTACTCATGATGTGAGTGGTTATTGATGTGAGGAAAGGTAAAGTCCGCCCATAAATAATGAACCAAGTATAATGCAGCAAGAGCAAATGTGGTTATGTATTTTGCATGAGAGAGTCATGGGGTTCAAAAATCAAACAAAAAAAAGATGATCTGCAGATCAGGGACCGTGACCAGCATCAATTTCTCCTCCCAAGCTGCTAGGTGGGCTCCATATCCAAAATGGAGTTTTGGGAAGAGGGATGAATAAATAGTTCTGCTACCCTATAGCACTGCCTTTGTGGGCACTGGGCAGCCTCTTCTGTCTGAACCTGTACTGCATCTATTTCCAATCGTCTGCATCCCCTCATAAGACTTATCTTGAGGCCACCTCTTGTGTGAATCTCCAAGGTTTAAATGCACAGATCAGGGGACTTGGTTTTGGTGGTGGTTTCTCTAGACATGCCAGTGGATGAACCAAGGTGACAAAAGTTTTTTCCAGGAAATGTAGATTAAGATGACATTTCAGGTGACAAAAGAGGTTAGACCAAATTTCTGGGATCTCTGCCACTTAGTCATTGCTGTTCTGTTTGTGTTGCACTTTAAGCAGAAAGTGCTACAGTTCAGGGAGTGTTTTGAGGTGAATAGTGATTTTTAAATGCAGAATTTCAGAGTGGGTTTGTACATGCCAGCCGTACAGAGAGCTTCAGTATGGACTGCTTTGAGAGTTTGCATTTCTTTGTGCTGATGCCAGAAAAATTGAATCTTTTCCAGGTAAAGTGTCCCAGGAAAGAGTCTTTTTGTTTTCTTTTAAAAAGAGATTTGGATGCTGGGTAAGAATCACATCTAAATGTCTCTTCTCATGCATATTCTGTGTGTGCAGCTTCCCTGCAAAGTGTCAATGAGTGCAAACTTTAGGGCTCTCCCTTCCTCCTTTAGGGCTTCACTGTATAGGAAGTAAAAAAAGAAAAATCATTAATTTTAGTTCACAGAGAACTCATCAGAAAATTTAAGATCAAGAGTTTGGGCAAATAAATACTGTTTGGATTCTCTCTGTTCACTGGTTGACTTTTGAGCTTTTAAGACTTAGGATTTCAAAGCTTCTTCTACCTTCAATTGAGTAATTGAGAATTTCTGCTTGCTTTCCTTCTGTCCTTAACCAGCAGCCCAGAAGGATGGTGTGGAAAAAACACATCTCTCTTGAGCCTTAAGAGAGGCTAAGCCCCAGTCCTGCTATTTCATGATGATGAGGCATCCCTCATACCCTCATTTTCAGCTGCTGCAGAGAGCAGCCCCTACCCCTGACTATTAGCAGTTGTAAACTGTCCACTTGCATCTATCTGTTCCTTCTGCCTCTCCCAGCAAGTTACTGTAATTCAGGAATGATGTGGGAGCCTGCGGGTATTATCCTTGAGACTGACTTGCTCCCGTCGTGACATTCAGATCTTGTCACGCAGAGAAAGCTCTGTGGCTGCAGAGATTTATTGCTGTGCCAGATTTTGTCTGGGTGTAGAGTCCCAGCAGTGCCAGCTCTGTTCTTCAGGGTCAGAGAGAGTAAAGGAGAGGTGCTCCTTGGGCTGGGGTTGTTCAAGGAACCAATTTCAGTGTGCAGTGAGCTTTGGAACTCACTGTGTAGGAAACAAGTCTGGAGTAGCCAAAAAGCCCCACACAACAGAGCACCCGAGGTACCAGGACAGAGAGGGGAGTCATTGCTGGAGGTTTTTGTGCTACACAGAGGACCAGGCTCACCTCTGATGAAGATCTCTTGCCATCTACCAGTCCCAGCTGGGCCCATCCACAAGGGCTGAAGTCACGAGCTTTACATATCTAGGTGGTTCTGTATTCTTTTGAAATGACTTAATTTTTCTTCCATATATATATTTCATATAACTGCTTTGCTGATACTGAGTATTCTGAAATACAGCATGTATTATACAAGTCTGTAAATCCATATATGTTTCTACAGTCTGTATGTATATAAACTGATACTGGAAAACATAAGACAGTGTCAGCTGTTGGAATGTACTGTCACAGCAGTTTATTTCCCTTTCTTGCCATGTATGTTTTATTCCACTTGCCTTGCAGGGGGAGGGTGCCTGGGCTCTGGGAGGGAGGCTGTTCCTGGCTGAGACAGCTGAGACCCGACCAGGACCTAGGAGAGCTCTATGCTCTGATTCCTGATTTGGGCTGCTCTTTGAAAGTCCCATATTTCCAGATATGTTTTGAAGTGTTGGATCAGCCCCCAGTAGTTGGGACCTGAAAAAATGTTTGACTTCAGACAGAAACTTCCCTATTAAGTCTGGATTTGGCTAGCAGAGTGCAGTGGAGTTTCCCTTGGTTCAGCTACTGGCACATTTTGAGCCTGATTGCTTCCAGTATCTTTGGGGACAAGCTTGTGCTTTCTGGAAGGAGCAGTCGGGAACAGGGATGGATTTACAGTACCTTACTACCAGCTACACTTCATCAGAGCCATTGCAAGCTTCCAGGCTACCCTGCAGCCACAGTGGTGGGATCAGGGCTGGTTCAGATGCTCCTGAACTGTCTTTATAGTGACTAGCTTGGCCCGACTTGTGCTGTAGGTAAGACGCAAGGGTGGTCACTCAACCTGCCTGCAGCTCCTCACACAGCCTGTATCTACCCAGCTGCAGAGCTGCAGATGTGCCTCTGTGCAATAATCACCTCAAGCCAAGGCTCAGCTCCCCCTTGGCTTACTTGAACGTCTGCATACAGTCTGAATAGCTGTCTTGTGTGGAGAACCTCCCTCCTGACCACCACATCCCTTGCTGGATGCAGCTCTGGAGTTGGCCCTGTGTGATTTCACTGCGGGGCTTGGTGGCGTGTCAGGGTTTTTCCTGGGACAGTGCTTTTGGCTCTGGCTGCACTTCCTTCCTCAGGAGGAGGATTGAAGGAACCAGCCCAGGCATGGGCCATTGTATGAGGGTTATTGTAACTTTGGCTCCAGGACTGAGATGTCGCAGTGATGGGAAGTGATGCCTTTAAAGGGGAAGACTAATGGGAATAAAAACGCCACTAAAACCACAACCAGCACTTTGCCATGGCAGGCAGATGTGAAAACCCTGAATGGGGGGACCCTGAGCCCTGAGATGTGTCTTCCAAGAAGGAAGCAGAGCCCTGGTCTGCCGTAGCCACAAGAAAAATGTCTGGCAGTGGTCTCAGAGACCTGTACTTTTAATAGCAAATCTCCTTTGCATGGATGTAGGAAGCCTGGGGATGTCTGGAATTGCTGCAGCTTGGCTGTGTGATAATAAGGAGCAGCTCTGTGCTTGTGAGCCCAGAGCTCTGGCATTTCTCTGCTTGGAGCTTTCGTTCCCCTGTGAACTGACACTTCTGCAGAGGCGGGTGTCACCGAAGTGGCATTTTCTGCAAAGAGTAGGAGGCTGATGTGTAAGAACCATATCAAACCTCCACGGACATGCACCATAAAGTGGACACTCCTTTTCTGTGCCATGAGGCACTGATGAGACTTGATGAGCTGCTCTTACAGCAGCCACCACTGTGAGGTCAAGGAGAGGAGCCCGTGCCCGTGTCCCAGCATGGTTCCCAGCGTGAAATCTACTTGCTTGGGATTGTGCAAGGGAGAGGATTTAGCTGTGATGTGTTTCTGCAGAGTTTGGTTTCTCGTCCACCTTGGTGCAGCCTCCTGGGTGGAAAATGACGTGGGGAGGCTGCTGGGAATGTTCTGGACCACGTGAGGGGCAGGATCGTCAGGCAGAGGGAGAGAAATGGGCATCTGTCACTGTGTTGAGTAAAAATAGTGCAGTCCCAGGGGAGAAGCTCTTCAACAACATTTACGGAAATCTGCCTTCTTTGGCAAGCAGAAACTTTCTAGGAATCTGAAGACAAATTTATCTGTAACTCTATTGATTTTATTGGGCTTATATGAAGGATAATTTTATTGCCGTGGCATAAGCTCTATATGATGGAAAACTCTTTTCACTGCTTAGTGGTAAGAACAGTGAATGTTTTATAAGCCTCATTTTTTAGGTAGGTTTTAATTGAAAATGAAAACTAATGTTAATTTTTCTCAGAAACGTTAAAGTCTACCTATTTTCTTTCTTCTTTATATATAGTAAAAATGTAGAGAAGATGCAGTTTTATCAAGAAGTATCAATTTTTTTCATACAAAAGTTTGTAGGAAGAACTCTTAAGCCTGCTTCAGTGCTGTTCTGTTAATAACCTATCCATTTACTTCAGAAGCTTCACTGATTAATTTCATAGTTACACTCATTTCCCTTCTTGGAGAGCCCTATATTTAATTATTTTTAATAACAGGAATATGAATCATATTATTCAATATCTTACTCTTCATCTTTCCAAGGATGTCGGAAATAGAGAAATTTGTGCTTGGCATTTTGATGTACATGATGGAAACACAGTAGATGGAAATTTTCTTCAAGAATGTTAGTGCTTGCATAGATTTATGTGTACTGCTTGCAAATTTAACTCAAATTAAAGTAGTGCATGGAGAGCCACATGAAATTAAAGTCCATTGTTGCAAGTAAATGTGAAAGGAGAATCAATGTCTCAAAGAACTTTGAGTGCCAGACCAAAGGTAGACCTGTAAGCCAATGGGATCTGGAGCCAGGTCTCTTGAATTCAGTCTTCCTACCACAAGACCATCCTTCCCTTCCAAACATGGTGATTTAAAACTTCAGGCCAGTTTTTCCTAAGTGCTGAGCATCCACCAGTTCGCAGTAAGAAGAGACAGTCATGCGGTCTCATTCATTTTTTAAAAGAGGGGGAAAACAGTACACACTGAACATAACTTTCCTGGTAGTACTGTGATCATTTCCAGGAGATTTTCTCAGCTGCAAGTCAATGGTTTTTTGTTAATGAAGTACAGCTCTGTTGTACTTCTATCCCCTTAGAATCTGATTTTTTTTTTACAGGCTGATCTCTGATACCGTGCCTTTGGGCAATACCCTGCAGTCAGTCTCAGCCCCCTCCTCCAAGTCACACCACACAGTGACTTGTGAATGAAAGATACTTCAGATCAAGCAAAACAGGAAAGTTCAATGCAAAAAAGTCATAGCACAGCTCTTATCCAGTTCTTTTCATACCATGATCTCCAAGGGATCCATGAAAGTACCTTTATTTATTTATAGTCTACAGATGGGGAAACACCCAGAAGGTCCAGAATCACTCAGCAAAACAAGAGTGAATCAGAACTAGGTTGTGATCTTAAACCTCCTGGCCAGTCTCTTACTGTGACTTTTTCTGAAATTATTGTTGTCTAACAGAAGTTTACGTGGTTATTTTTGGTGGGATTTTTTTTCCAGAGTGAACATTGTTGATGTTGATAATTTACTTTTCCCAATGAGTTTACTAGAGAGATGTGTTGAAAGATGGGACTTTTTTAAAACCAGGGCAACTGGACAAATACCTGTCATTGAGAGGATGTCATTGGTGGAGTGTTAGAGGTAGGGAGAATGTTTTACACATTGGGACAGAGTGAAGTGTCAGCATCCCATGGCACACTTCAGCTGGAACACATGTCCCAAGTGTATCAAACAGTTCTGGCAAACTGATAAGGCCTGAAAGTCGTCCAGGAAAGCTATTTCATACTATAGATACTGCCTATGAACACACTGGCTTCTCATTCATTTACAGGATGTATGCAGTATAAATTCTCTTCTCTGATCCATGGTTCTTCAAAGGGAATAGGAGTAAGAGGGTGCAAGGTATCCTTTTTTTTCCCTCTGTACCCATTAATCTGCAGAAAATAAGGCATTGCTCCTTATGTCCCTTGTATCTGATTTACCTGGTATTCTGGGGGCTTGGCTGCCTGCAGCCCTGAGTGCTTTGCTAATTCTGACACAGCACAGCCTGTTTAAGATAATGAGCTGAGGAAGCTGAATGTTCATTCTTGCATTTCTGTGTTCTGTAGGATTGTAGAAAATAAAAAGGGTCATCAGTTGCCAACTTGACACTGGATTTTCATCTTTTTCCATGTCTAAGAGAAGCTCACACTCAGACCACGTGTCTGCAGATGCTGCTCTTGAAACTGGTCTTAACTTTTTTTCAGTATCTAGATCATTGCTTTTCTCCCTGTAAGCCCTGTTCAGTCCCATGCAAGCTACTTCTTGGCAGGAAAGGAAGGAAAAGGAGACACCTTTGTCTCAGCTTCTGCAGACATTCTTCATGTTTTCCTCATGTTTTTGTCATTGGTAACAGAGCGATGTTGGTGTTCTGTTCAGCCATGAGTATTCATTGATTGATTCTCCTGATTTGTGCTTCTTGTTTGTCCATGAGTGTAAAATGAAGACCAGGATTAGACTGACCACCTGAATTTTCTGAGGAGATTGGTAGCATGGGGTGAGTCCAGTTTTGGGCTCCCAGGTCTTTATTGGGGCCTCACTTTGGAAGATGGGCTGTGGTGGCGCAGGGCTTTGTGCATATCTTATGTAGCATGTGAGGTTTCCGAGTTGTGCTGTTATCTCCCTTCCTGTTTTTATCTTCCCTCCAACTTCCAGTATTGCATGCTTTGAAATAGTTGTTCTTACATAATATAAAGAAAAAATATATAAATAAAATGTGATTTTTATTGTCCTTAAGACATTTTGGAGCTCCTGAAAAAGATTGATCACTGCCAGGGGTCACACCATGCCTCATGGAGACAGGCAGGAAATGTAATTTTGCATACATAAATAATAGGTAAATGCTCATTTTCCTGCTCAGCAGGTTATTCATGGGAGTCATGGCCCTGGAAAGTCGGACACACCCACTCAGCTCAACAGAAAGTTATTGTAAATTGGAAAAAATAGTGTTAGTAACATGGTGAATGTGGTCTAAGGCTTGCAGTGGGACTTTGGATTTTCCTTCGAAATTTTTCAGCATAATACAAGCTAACTGAAACTGATTTCAAAAGCAGACTGATGCAGAAAGCTATGTGGAAATTGGTGTTATGGCAGGGTTGGAGGAAGCTCCATGAGTATGGTTTACTTTGCTATTAGTTTGTTTACAGATTTTGAGTAAAATGATCACATTTGGGTTCGTGTTGATTTGGCAGCATCTACCCAGAAACAAAAATTGTTGAACAGCTAAAACCACTTGAAGCAGGCAGACCAGGGCATCTTTCCTATCCAATCAAACCACGTGTCATAAGGAATTTGACCTGGGAGAGCTTATTTTACATCTTTCTTTGGTAGGCTCCCGGGGTTGCATTCTCTGAGCTGGGAGTTGTACGGAAGTGTCACGGGGAAAGATAGCTTGCTTTGAAATTAATTACAGTGAGATAAGGGTTGTGAAATAGAGCTGTTCCTTTTGGAGCTGTCAGCGTCTCCCTCGCGCTTGTTCGGTGTTGTGTTGCCTTTTGTGGATGCCAGTGGCATTCCTAGTTATTAATTCCACTTTGTCATTCATACCATCCTCACATGGTGTGGGGGGACCTCAGTGACGTTGAGATTTTGAATTTCTGTGCCATAATGTGAATGTTTTCTCCTTTTGGCCTTTTGCTGGAAATGGTTGAGGCCTATATGTTCTGAATATTATCTGTGAATTTCTCTGAATGATGTGATAAATCCAGCCAGGATCTCACAAATCCAAAAATGGTCACCCAATAGGTCTTGCTGTCTTAATACTTCTAAAGAAGTGTATTGGAAGAGTTGTTTGACTGAAGTGACTCCTTGATTGCTCCCACACAGGCAGCTGGTTTGGAAGTAGTTACTAAAAGTAATGGGGTTGTGGGAAGAACAATACTTCAATCTGACAGGTTTGGAAGTTACATAATCAATGGTTTGATGAGTCTGTCACCTATTAACAGTTATTGAATGGCTTAAAGAAATAATTTGCTGAGAAAATCAGAGGCTAAAAAGATGAAGTTTGTGTCTGTTACGATTTTTATTGTGCAGCCCCATCACCTATCAGGCAGGAACCTGTCTTCTCTCCTAATGGGACTTAATATGAGATTTAATATGAGATGTTTGGTCTATCTTTGCCTGTGTTTTTTCCATCAGCTAAATGTAATAATATTTTCCTTCTTTTGCAAAACATTTTGAGATTTAAGGAAAAAAATGATAACAAATGAAAGTACTATTAATTATGGTTATTTTATTTAGTGTTTTATTGATTTAGTGCCATCTTACTGTTAGTGTCATAGATTCTCAGGGAGGTTTTGTAGAAATTCAGTATCTCCAAGAGAAAGAAAATTCACGGAGAATGAAGAAGTCAGAAAAAGAAAAAGGCCTCAGAGATTGGATCTCGTTAAAGGAGATGATAGAAAAGAGTCTTACACATCTTTCAAAATGTAAGTCATACTTAGAGGACACATCTGAAGCTAATGCAATTAGGCATAATGTGAGATTAATATACTTGTTTCAAATTATCCTATAATCAACCCTTTAACAAAAGCACTCAGTCCAAAACCGGGTAGATGATAAAGATGAATGATGAGAAGGAGAAAGTACTTGAAGTGAGTGAAGAGTAATAATAGTTTTGTTGTGGTTTAATCCTGCTGGCAACTGATCCCCACGCAGCCATTCTCTCATGCTCTGCAACAGGATCGGGGAGGCAGTTTGAAAGAGTAAAAGTGGGAAAATTTGTGGATTGAGCTAAAGACAGTTCCATGTGTAAAAAAAAAGCTGAGCATGTGAGCAAAGCCAAACAAGGAATTCATTCAGCACTTTCCAGGCGAAGAAGGGCATAATCTCCACCCCTTACTCCATATCATTTACGTCATGCTCAGGTATCACCCTGTTCAATACAATCTCTTTAACTACCACCCCCTTCCTATCTTTTGATATAAAACAGAGGTGTCATTTCTCTAGTCTATGGACCACCCCTGTAGAATGTCCATAGAATTCCCATAAAATGTGCACAAATGTCCATCAAATGTCTGTTGAGTTCATTCAGTTCGTGACTTTGGGCTCCATCTGTCATGGTGCTCACTTGGGACAGGAGAGATGATGTGTTGTGTGGAACTTTTGGGCACCAAAGCCAGCTCAGGTCAGGTTGCTTCTTGTAAGGCTTCTCCAAGGCTATAGTAATCCCTTTAACAACTGAAATAATGGCTTACAACAATTTAAAGGTATTTCCAGTACAGCCTCCAACCCTGCTGCCTTTGGGGCAGGGTTTGACATTGTAATGAACTCTTCCCCTTACCCCTGCTCTGGCTTGCCCTTATCCACAAACTGATGTCCCCGAGGGTATATCTGCTCCAAGTGGAGCCTTATCTATGAGCCTCTCCCAGGGTGCACCTGCTGTGGTGCAGACTTACACACAGCCACAGTCACCTTGAGGTGCACCTGTTCCCTGTGGGCCACAACCATGGCACTGACATCACCGAGACGTACCTGCTCTGGTGTGGACACATTCATGGCTATGAACACTTCAGGTTGTCCTGCACCCGTGTGGGCTCACTCACGGGTCACACCGACTGGAGTTCACACTGAGGTCCCAGCCTGTCCAGTACAGCAGCACAGAAGCAGCAGCGATGCCCTGGCCATCTGCCAGCCCGGTTGCATGGCTGTTGCTGTTATCAGATTGTTCCCAGGCCCAGCAGAGTAAGTTGATAAGCCACACGGCAGGACAGCACGCAGTGAAAGCAAAAAGCAGTCACTAACAAGCACTAGACTCGAACATACAGCGAGGGAAGCAAGCCCCATGGCAAGCACAGGAGTCTGCCAATTAATAGCTAATCAGCAGTAACAGCTATAAATTTGATCTAGCATGTTTCAGTCAAATCTGTTGTTACCTGAACCCTTTGAGCCCCATGTTGGGTATGAGAGAGGATTGTCATGGTTTAACTCCTTTGGCCACCCAGCTCCATGTGGCTCATCTTCCCCCAGTGGAATGGGGTGGGGAAATTAGAGGAGAAATAGTGAGAAAACTCTCAGATTGAGGTAAAGACAGTTGAATGGGTAAAGCAAAAGCTGCATGCACAAGCAAAGCAAAACAAGGAATTCATTCACTGCTTCCCATGGCCAGGAGTTCAGCCATCCCCAGGAGAACAGGCCTCCATCCCGTGGAACACTGACTTGGGAAGACAAGCACCATCACTCCACATGTTCTCCCTATCTTCCTTCTTTTCCCGTATTTATGAACTGAACATTGCTCTGTATGGTCTGGGATATCTATTGGGTCAGCTGGGGTCAGCTGTCCAAGCTGTGTCCTCTCCCAGCTCCTTGTGCGCTCCTAGCGTCTCATGGTGGGGTGGGATGAAGAGCAGAAGAGGCCTTGACTTTGTGTAATTAAGCAGTAATGAAATCCCTGTGTTATCAACGCTGTTTCTAGCACAAATCCAAAACACAGCCCCATGTAGGATACTCTGAAGAAAATTAACTGTGCCCTGATCAAAACCAGTACATGTCTCCATTTCTACTTTGACTCCAGCCAAGACAGTCTGTGTTGGGTGTCCCATTTTACAGATGGAAGAACTGAGGCAGAGGTGAAAAAAGTAGTTTTTCCTCTGCATCTGTGCTGGTGTCTGCATAGGGTGTGTGTCACTTGGGCTCTTTTCTAAGGTTTGGAAGAGAGGAGGTGCCAAGATATGAATCATGCTGCCATCCCTCACCACCTGTTGGCATTGAGCATATTGTCAAATGGGCAAAGAGCGATTCTATTTGATAATGTTTGTGTTTATCTTTTACATTTATCCGTTTGTGATTTGGATATGATTGAGTTTCAGTTATTAAGTACACATAGTTTTGACAAATCCGGGCAGTTGCAACTCCTCTGTGAAGTAAAGTGCAATAAATTTTTCATGGTAATCGAGTGGAGGAGATGTGAATATGACTGCATTTTGCTAGCACTAGCCCTGCTGCTATAGACTAACGTATCAATAATATGTATGTACGCACACATTAGAAATGATGAATTTGAAAAATGCCTTTCTGCTCTTGTGACCAAGGAACATCCTCAGTTTCTGGCATTTCAAGTTACAATAAAAGAGCGGCTTCTGAAATTAGACTTCCATGAAGTGTGACACAAGAAATCTTTTTTTACTAGGAGTATTGCTCTGACTACTTACTGTCCTTACTATCCTTAAAAAAGAGTTTTTGAGAGTAAATGTCCTGTACAAATATTTATCTATTCTGCTGATTTGATGAACTGTTATTTGAGCGATCTGCTGAAGTCATCTTATTATGCTGATGGCTTTAAAATTTTTCTGGACTTCCAGTTGCTTGTTTGATTGCACTGATTCTGTGCACTGGGTGGAAGAACAACAGAATCAATTTTATTCCAAACGTGGCTGCTCCTAGGAGGTTTTGTTGTTGGTGGTTTTTTGTTTGTTTTTGTTTGTTTTTGTTTGTTTTTGTTTTTTGGGGGGGTTTTTGTGGTTTTTTTGTTTGTTTGTTTGTTTTTTCAATTTTAAGGTTGCGTAATACTGGAGATGAAGACAGAGTGCAGAAATTGGATTTCAGCTTGACCAAGTACTTAAATACATTGTTTTCCCTTTGCCTTTGGTATATGGCTTTGAATTCTTCTAAATTACTGGTCTCCTTAGCAGCCTTGTTGTAGGATATCAACTTTCATTTAGCATTGTGTGACTAGAGAAGTCATCACCATGTCACAGTTGTTCACTGAATTTGTTTCAGGATGGGAATGTCCACAGGGCAAAGCTACCACCTCCAAGAGGACGTTGCCATCTCTGTAGAAGGTCTCTACAAAGGGACAAAGGATTAAGAAGGCAGAGAAAACTGATTTTTACAGCTGCCAGAAGAGGTCTGAGACTCACAGCAAAGGTGTTGCTGCCTCTCACCAGCGCTGTGATGGGCTTGTAGACCTTGTCTGAGCACTTGGTCTGGTCCTGAGACCTTGCTAAAATTAAGGCAGGAAGCAGTAAGAGCAGGGTCAGGAGGATGATGTTACCTATACCTTGTGCCCTATTTGGAGCATCTGGCATACAAGACATACCTGAGTGTACTAAGAATGATTCCAAAAGGAATTCAAAAATTTGCCTTAAAAGATAATTGAGATCTGTGTTCATCTAAACAAAGATTAGACCTGGAGGGCTTGCTGAGCATTTTTCAGAGGTGTGCAAGGAATAACTGAGGATTCTTTCATCTATCAGATATGTCTCCCAGAAAACTTCCCCAGGATACCCTATGTGCACTCTCACATGTGAATTTGGATTTTAGATATCATGGGCATCTTAAAATCAGAGCAGACATAGCCTGCAGTGAACACCTGTAGTTCCTTACTCTGCTCATATTAGATGTTATTTCTAATTCTGGTTAATTATTTAATCTGTCTATTTGAATCAAGGCAAATGGGTTTAGGAAGCTGTGCTACCTGCTGTAATTTTTCAGAGATGTGAAATGAAGCAGTAGTTTCCACCTGCCAACTGAACAAACCAATGTGATTTTCCTAATCTTTTCACATTTAGTGAGAAGTAACTAATTATATCACTCACTACAAATTAATATTACATCAGTGTATTTATCCCTCTGTATTTGAGAGCAATGCATCTTTACAGAAAGAAGGGAATAATGTAATTAAGGATAAACAAGTACGCTGATGTGAATTTGCCTTTGGTTGAATGCTTTTTGCTTGAGGTTTAATGAAACTCATTTACTCTAAAAATGGCTTATAAAATTAACTCAGGCCAAATTCATCCCTCAGCTGTTGTATGGCTGTATGGCTAATTGATCAAGCATGTGGGTTGTACCTTCCAGTCAGGTTTAGATCACAAAATCACAGATTCAGTTAGGTTGGAAAAGACCTCCAGGGCCATCAAGTCCAACTTATAACTGATCACCACCTTGTCAACTGGACCATTGCACTGAGTTCCATGTCCAGGCTTTCCTTAAACGCCTCCAGGGATGGTTACTCCACCACCTCCCTGGGCAGCCCGTTCCAAGGTTTAATTACCCTTTCCTCATATCCAGTCTCTGGTTGCCTTGGAGCACAGCCTGACCCCCACCTGGCTGGACCCTCCTGTCAGGGAGTTTTAGGTCACCCCTGAGCCTCCATTTCTCCAGGATAAGCAATCCAGCTTCCTCAGCTGCTCCTCACAGCACTTGTGCTCCAGACTCCTGTCCAGCTCCGTTGCCCTTTTCCGGACTCAAGTGGAATCCTGTCTTGTGGCTCTCCCCGTAGAGGTGTCACAGTGCCTGCGCTCTGGGAAATGGGTCATTGAGGGATTGTCAGCTCCACAGGAGAACTCACGGTTCTGAGAATACAAGCCAGAGTAACTCCTTCCTTATGGGTTTGCTTTCTTTGCTCCAACGTGCAGGCTGTGTGGCAGGGAAGGATGGGTCAGCAGCTGAACAAGGATAATCCTCTTCAGCACCAGCCTTGGGGCAGGGCATGCTCCGTAGCTGGTTTGAGTTTTTAGCTACTCTGCCCGTTCACAGCAGGGCCTGTTCCTAAGAAGAGTGGGGAGAGGGACTGTGTTTCTGTGTTCCAAGGAGATTCTCCAAGGGGTGAAATGCAAATGTCTGAAAAGAAGGAAATAGTGTTCACTCATAAATACAGCAGCGAGAATCAGCCTCATCTAAATGCTGTGTAGTGTCCTCTGCGCTGCCAGTGGTTCAGAAGGTGCCTATTTCATATGTATTTCTTTATTGTTACTGTTTTCTGTCATTATGTGCTGTGTTTTTTCTGCTGCCACAGCACACAGAAAACACGTCTCCTCGTCCAGAGTAAATGCATTAAAGCAGATGTGATTTATGCCCCAAGTGCAATGAGGCAGGACTGCGTGCTCACACCAGCTGCTGTCACCTGGGTGAGCAGCAATCCTGCCATCTCTTTGCAGCCTGAGCATACACCAAAGGTCTCTCTCTGCTCAGATGGGGTCACAGCTTAAGATGGACCAGAAAGCATGTAAAAAGTCATGTATATTATCTCGCTTTCTAGTGTATGTGCCCTCTTCCTTATGTAGAGTTTTCTTGGAGTTAAAGACTGTTTTCAGATTGTGAACATCAATTATCTCATCAGCTTCAGTGAGCAGCTTTGATTTAGACCTATGAGTCTGTTCTTATAACTAATCAAAACTTTTAATAACATTAGCTATAGTGACACCCTTGTAACTTTGCTAAAAATTACCTAACACCTGCCAAGAGATTTGTTTTATTAACTTGAACAGTGGCAGGATTTATCCAATTGGTAGCCAGTCATCCTCTAAAGAATAATTTTATTTTGGATGCCTACCCATTTTAAAAATGCTTAATGTTTGCATATTTTTCTCTGTCATTTTCTCAGTCACTCTGTGAGTGACTTCACATTCTGCTCTACAGAAAAAACAAATTGGAAGGTCCTTACTGTACAGTGGGTGCAATTAAAATGAGAGGACCAGACATAATGAGAGGTGACAAAAGGCTGTGGAGGGTTATAGAGACAGCACAAAAAGAGATGCACATTCATTCTTGAGAGGGTGTTTTTAAACAAATGGTACAATTTGTGTTATGCTGAAGTCTGGATTAGGAACATCTAATTGCAATCAGTGATGGCATCAAGGGGACCAAGTGCATATTAACATACCTATTAACAAGATATATGGGTGAAAACTGGGTGAAAAATCAAATTCAGCTGATGTTTTGACCGTGACTTCTGTGCAGCCTTTACCATTCTTGAGGGGAAGATGACTCCGGCCATGCCAGTCTAGTCTGTGCACCCAAGAGGATAGCTGCATTTTCTGGGGCCTTTCTGGAAGGTTGCTACCTCCTGATTTAGAGAGGCAAACATCTCTCACACCCAGCAATTGCATCACATTCATTCTAGGGATTAACTGTCTTAATTCAGGAACAGTCACATCTGGAGTTTGCTCCATGAACCACATCCTGGGAGAAATAACCTCACTGTGTAACTTCACCCTTTTTGTTGTACAGTTGAGATTTTAAGCATCTCATGGAGAAACTGTGTGTTTGTAGGAGGCCTGAGGTGCTTGAGCTCTGGTTTTGGATGGGTATGACCTCCCAAGTATGACCAATGCCCACTGAAGGTGTGTTGCCATGGCAGAACCTGTGTTGGGTTTTGTGGGACAGCCGTGGTGGAGCTGTGTCTCCGCTTGTGGAGGTGAGCATGGTAAAGCTGGCCTCAGCTTCCCACTGATTCCTTCAGTCAATTCTCCCTTGATTTTTTATCAAAATTTGAAATTAAAATTTTAAAGAAAATAGTTTTATCCCTTTAAAGCCCCTACTATTAATAGGTAAAACAAGATCTTGAAAGGCTTTTGCTGTATCTGAATACTTCTGAAAAGATGTGGCATGTAGCGTGGCCCAGGGAAACACAGCCCTCCACCCACACCTGTTGAAAACAGTGCAGTTTGTTTCTTTTCTGCCTGCAGTCACCTTCATACATATCACATACCCACAACTCACATAAGTGATTTAAAGAATGTGGCCCAAAGTTTCCAAATCAGAGTAAACTAAATGATTTTTCAAGTGTTCTCTCCTGCATCAGGTTTGCAGTAAAAATGAAGAAATTAATTCCTGTCCTGTATGTCTGAAATTCCAGCCCTGGCTTCACAGCTGGGGTCAGGTTTGGCACAAGCAGTAATTGGATGTCTTCACGGTCATTGCTCAGGATGCACCGTGGAGCTTTTCTGGAATAAACCTCACTGCAATGTATATTTTAATACCTTTACCTTTCAGTTAGGTATTGAAAACAATATGTCAAGTTGAAAGGCAATAAAAACTTTTGTGTAAATATGCCCTAGAGGTAGGTTGATTGAACTATATTTTTTTTTTATTCCTGGTGTCTTGTGAGAAAGGTCTTTGTTGGAGACGTTATGCACTGCTGGATTTTATAACAAGGTTCCAACAGAACTTCTAACAAAGAAATAAGCATGGACTGGGGGTGGGGGGGGGGTGGGCGGTTTGGGTTGGTTTTTTTCTTTTGTTTGTTTCAATTCACCTCAGGTTCTCTCTTTTAACTGCACAGTTTCTTGTAAGAGTTTTATATAAAGATTCCTGACCAATTCATGTTAGCTTTTACAAATGTCTCTTAAGCCTCTTCTTAGCATCTTTCTAACCATTGTCACCAGTGTGTTCAATGATTGGGACAAACTCCCACTTTTATTCTATAAACCCAGAATTTCAGCACACTCTTCAAATATTGATTATGGATTGAGTACCAGCACTGTGGTTTTGCTCATTTTATACCAGTCTAATTACTGAGAAATTATGGCCATACAAACAGTATGGATTTTGCCTATTTTTTTCTCTAATATAATAGTGTTTCTAGAAAGTGCCTGGCTCTGTTAATGGGTACACTTGGACTAAGGTTGTGGTCAGTAGGGATAGAAGAGTAAAAGGATCTCATCAACATCATCTGCACTGCTCTGGTTTCCCATCAGCCGGGGAGATGTTGGGCCCCCAAGTGAAAAGAGAAGGAAAAAGAAACAGGTCTTGAGTTCTGGACATTTTGTGCTTTCATGTTGATTATGAGGACCTGCAGCATAAAAGAAATTCAGATGCTTAATCTAAAACTGCAGGGAAGCCAAGTCTCAGAGTTAAAAACCAAGAAATCATCCAGTCTTCCTGGAATCATAAAAATCTCTCTAAAAATAATGAGATTATATAAAAATTTCAGTTGAGTTCTTGGTTTTGAGCCTTTAGGGTGTACTTGAGCCATGCAGCCAAACTGTTCCCTGTAACCCTGAAGGCTAACAGATATCAAAATAAAACAAAATAAAAATGAGAGCTGAGCCATAGCATTACTCATGTCTTTACAAACTCAGACTTTACAAAAAAAGCCCACGAGTACCCAAAGGCTGAGGACAAACTTAAGACACTTGGCAGTATCATTACTAGAAGTACAGGAGAAGCAGAGAGTGAAGTAGTCTAGAAATTGATGGTGAACTTAGGTTGTCTGGACTGAAATGTGCAAAAAGAAAACCAAGGGCATTATTAATGGTAAGAAAATGAGTCTCCTGCAAAATCTTACCTTTTTTTTGTCCTTAAATATATGGTTTAAGGTACCATTTGGAACTCAGGAAAGAAAATTTATTTTATTTTTGAAGATATATTCTTTTCAACTTGACAGTACCCTTTTCAATAATTCAATGAGATCAGTGAGAAATAAGAAAGGAGCTGTAGTGAGTCAACTTTGCAGCTCAGCAGTGAGTGAGTGGCACTGCAGCCTCAACACAGGTAATAAAAGGGAGAATGGAAGATCAGAGCAGGGAGCCTGAAAATGAATAAACCAGCTGAAAATTTCTTTAGTGACAGACTTATGGAGCAAAGAGAGACATATTATCTCTTTCTCATTTTGCATGATCAAATTATGCCTTGAAGTAGCTGGAAAAAAAATTCATCCTGTAGAGTGTTTTATTTGCCTCTTGGATTTACTTTAATTTTTCTTTGGCAAATTTTCCTGTGGGAAAAATAGGCACCAAACTTTATTTGACCCATGTTCTACTTGGGTTTCTTTTCTGTTCTAAATGTGTCCTTTCTACTTTCTTCTTGATGAAATAAGGGAAGGGCAAACAGCACGTGACCTCAGTCATTGGTATGAAATGTGACAGGATAAGCAATAGTACTAAAACAAGAAACTCCCTCTTTTTCGCTTCCAGGCACCAGAAAAAGCTCACATCTTTATGCAAACGTTGTATTTTGGGATTATCTCTAATTGGGGTGTACTGGACTTAGAGGTTTTAACTGCAGATTCTCAGAATTCACTAAACTAATCAAACAGGAGGTTTTCACCAGCAAATCCGTGTCTCCTGGGCCCATCTCTAATCACACGCAGAAAGAGGGTGGAAAAAATAAGAAGCCTCTTCTCTCCTCTTGCCAAGCATGGATCAGTGTGGGAACTTGAACCCACCAGCTGACAAAAGTAGGAACTCTGAATCTTTGATTTAGGGAAAACCCTTTGGTTTTGTGTTGTGTCCTGCTCCAGGGAAGGTTTATAGGGCTGTCAGATCCTGGCTGATCCCATAAGTCCTGCCAACATGGAGATATTTTTGGTTGATGCTGGAGCTTCCTGCCGTAAATACTTAATAGCTCTCCTGCTGACGTTTTGCATCAGAGCTGGGGGCTGGAGCTGGCTTCCCTGGTCATAAGGAAATGAGAAAACTGCTTTTCTGTGACAGGCAGTGTTTCTGTGGCTCACTCTGCAGTGGAGGACATGCTCTCCGCTGAGCACGTTAGCACTGCTTGCACACAAACAGAACCTGGAAGGACTTGAAACGATCGGCTCAGCCAAGGCGATGGCTCGCCATGGGGTGATGGCGCTGCTGAAGTCCACCTGTTGGTTAGGGCTGTCATCAGCACTTCGGTCTGGGGAAGAACCTCGTGTGGTTTGCACCCACTGATGATGCCAGGACTTGGAAATGTGGGCAGGAGGCACATGGGGGCTAAAAGTCACCTTGAGTAATGAACTGATGGAAGCAGAAATACGGAGTCATGTCTCCAGATGAGTCCAGAGCTTCCCTTCATCTTTCACTGAGGCCACTGATTTGTTAGAAAGCATGGCTGGAGTAGAGCTTGCTGACATTTTCATTGATTTAAAACGAACTTGGCTTTTTCTGGGAATAATTGCAGGTGCTTTCTTTAAAGCAGGATGGAGAAGCAGTGTCCATTGCAGGACTGACAGCGTGCTCAGGGGGTGAAGGGCTATAGTGTGTCCCACCCTCGTTCCCCTGGCATAATGTCGGTCATTACATTGGCAGGGATTAGAACAACCCAAGGGATTTCAAAGGATAGAAAGCCCCATCTTGAAGGAATAAGCCAATATTCAAATAACGAGGGTTAGCACAAAGCTTTCCCAGGGCTGGTGTACTCTGTTACAGCCCTATGGCAGTGCTGTTACACCTTCCTCTAACAGACATAAACCAGTGTCACAGGCATTGCACAGCACTCGCTGGACTAGATCCACCTTTTTGATGGATATTTTATATATTGAGCACCAGAAAATCTGTTGAGAAGGCAGAAAGGGGAAAGAGGGAGATCATCAGCTGGTATAAAGCAGAACAAGTCCATTAGCATCAATGGCATGCAGCTGGCACCAGCTGAGGCACTTCTGTGGCTTTCCCCCGCAGACCTGCAGTGTGTTGCTTGTCTGAAAGCTGGCAGGACATGGAAACCCCTGTCACGTTCTGTGTATGAGACAATGTCTCATCTGTGTGCAAGGGGCCATTGCACCCAGGAAAGCTCTGAATCACTGATCTTGAGAGATCAGGAGAAGGTATCAGGGGAATAATACCTCTGTATTTTCTCTTTTTTTAATGCCTTTTATGCAGGCATTTGTTACAAGCTGGGAGGCATTTTGCTAGAACTGCCCTTTGGTCTGACCCAGTGTGGCGGGTCTTCTCTTCTAGGGTTGATGGGTCTGTAATTTGCACAGTAGACAGACAAAAGAGAAAGCACTGAACCCACTTTATCTCTCTTGCTCAGTTTAACTTCTGTGGCTGAGTGTGTGTAAGCAGCACAGTGCTCCCCTTGCAGGGCGAGCACACGTTGAGGTGATCTCCATTCAGGCAAGAGGAAAAACCCTTCGCAGAGTTGCTCATTGCATGCAGCATTTAGAGGTAAACATGAAAAAAGAAGGGCTGGAAACCTGCAGAGTATGACTTAACGGTTGTGCTTGTGCAGTTAAATGATTAGAAACCCAGGCTGAGATTTTTGTGGCTGACAAGCAACAGCATCTCAAGGGGCTGTTTCCAAGCCTGGCCGTGGCGTCAGGAGCCTTGAGCTGGGCACGCAGAGCTGGGCTGGCAGGCACCAGCATATTTGATGTGATGCCACTGAGAAGCAGACAGTAGGAAAGTTTAAATGTGGGGTTGTTTGTTAAGGCTCCTTGGAGCCCCTGCTGGAACACGGTGGGTCTGTGCAGGCAGTGTGGGGTGCGCCAGCCCAGCCAGGGGGGAATGGAAGGTTGTCCATGCTGCAGTAATATCCATAATCTTGGAGTCAGAGAAAATGTTGGGACCGAAAGCAATCTGCCTCATGCCTGGTGATTTTCTTTGGTGTTCTTCACATTCTTCCCCATGTTGCCTCAGGGTTGATACAGGAGGAGCAGTGTCAGCCCAAGGAGAAGGTGGCTCCCTGACCCAGGTCCTGCTGCAGCCAGTGCTGTGACTTTCCCTGTGACAGACTGGGATGGCTGATGGACAAATCTTGTTTATTTGTGTCCATGGCCTGAACCAAGGATGCTCCATGCAGCTCCTCTTTTCCCATTTCCCCAGCTGCTGCTCCTGGCATCTGCCCTCTTCTCATGTTTTATGTTGCTTGGGATCAGCTGTATGAAAGGACAAGATAGTCTGAAAGCATCATCGTTGGTGATTCAGAGCTTGGTATGAGGTGATTTTTCCTCCTGCACAGCTATTTTTGTTCCTAATTCGAAACTAGCTTGGATATCTCTGCAGGTGCTCTGCTGAGGATATACAAGAGGGACCAAATGTGCTCTCGCTTAGTTGGACTGACTATTCCAAGAGAATGGTGGTAAAAGTCAACACATCCCAATTTGTTTATTTTCTTTTATTTTTCTCACCCTGAAGATGTTATTCAGGATGGAAAGAATGAGCAGGTCGGTAGAATAAGAAGATGCTTTTACAGATGCTTTTTACAAAGCTGGTCTTGAAGTGTTTTGTTTGGATTTTTAAATGTCAAGGCAGTCCTACTGTTTAATTGAGATTTAAATATGAAATAGGTTCCCAAACAGGCACAGACTGTGCAATGTCATGTCCAATATTAAACCTGGCAGTTGGCTACCTCTGCCCTTCCATTTAAACAGCTCAAAATTGAGCACGTGTAAAATTTGGAAGGGTTGCACTAAAGGGATGCCTGCATTCCCTCATCTTCTCTTTTTGTAAAGTACTTAATTATTTTTGTTGCCTTCTTACCTATTCATAGGCAGGAACTGCTCTGTGTCTGATGCGGGTAATTTCTCATTGTATTGTGCTTCCAAATTGACATTTATAAATTAAGCAGCGGTGTAACATCCCAGAGAGCACCACTGTGGCACAATTAGGAATGTAATTGCATGGAGTCACCTGGGAGGCAGCTGGGATGGGTAAGGCATTGCAGATGTTAGAGATGGGGGTGACTGAGGCAGCACCAATGTGCAGAAAACTTGCCCAGACAATCCCATTAAAATTGTACTCACCACTTTACCCTGGGGAAGGAGGGTGGAAAAGGCATTTGAGAGCTGAGTGCAGGGTCTGCTTTCACTGAACTCAGAGGGATTTTCTCTTTAACTTCACCCCGAGCAACATATTGATTCCTAATGTAGAAATTGTAATGCCTTATGCTAGGTATGGAAAGAAACACTCGAAAGAGCAATTAATTTCTCTCCTCCTGCCTGCTGAGACTTGCTACAGGTTCATGGGTCCCTGAAGACCAATGGTACCACCCCATCTCCTCCCAGGTGGGATGCTCTCCCAGAAAATGCCACATAGGACTAAGCTTTTTGGTAGAATCAAGCCAGATATGAACTTGGAGAACTTGGCAGGGGAAACCATATGCTCCCCAAGCTCTCTGGAGTTGTGTTTACTTCTGCTTTGATCACATGGGTTGGCTTGTAGCCTCCTTTCAGATGTGATTATCATCCTAATTGGCCCTAATGAGAACTGCACATGCAGAGGAAAGGGGATAACGAGTGTTCCAGCCCCAATCTTTTTCTATCTTCAAACTACAAGTAATAGGAAAAAAGATGTGTCTCTTTTTATGTATATATATATATGTATATATATATCCTCTGCAGTGCTGTTGCTTTCATCATAACTTTCAGCCCCTGAATGTGTTTAACATGGGATTTTTTTAGCTTCTTTAGTCATATAAGGCTGAAAAAAAATTATGGGGGATATTGGGTGAATTTTTTCCTTTCCTGAATTGGAGTTAAGACTAAACAGGCAACTCTAGATGCATCAAGCATCCTGCTGGTGCCTGCTCCAGTGTCACCCTTGTGCTACCAGCGCTCATCAGTCCTGCCCTGGGAAGGGCAAACCTCCTGTGTGAAGCTGCCCGTGTGTTTGCAGCTCCCCAGCAGAGCTGCTGTTCGTGAGGGACCTATCTCAGTTCCTGCTCCTGAGCTTTGCAGCACGTGACTGGGTTGAACCTACGAAATTTGTTTCTTGCTGGGTAAACAAATTGTGGTAACGTGCCAGGGACTGCTGACACTGTCTGTGTTTGGACGAGTGACCTCCTGGAGAAGGGGCCCTCAGCAGCTTTATGATTAACATTTTAATGGCATACTGTCAGGGAACATTTTTCCCAGGAACAAATACCCGAAAAACCCCATGTCTTAGCTGCTTTGGTTGGAATCGGCATTGCATGGTTGCTAGGTGTGCTGGGGGCTGTCCAGGGTCAGGTGAGGAAGAAGAGGTTTCCTTGGAGCTTGCTGAGGTCCTCTTATATCACTCAGAAGGGAAAACACTGCTTGCATGATTATACCTCCCTCTGTTTCAGCTGAACTGGATAAATGGCACTCTGGACCTTTTATTAGTCCAGGCTGTTGTGATTTATTGGATGATGCTTGGAGGGATGCCTCTGGTTTATTGGAATTGCATCCTGTCTTGGTGTTGGGATAAACAGGGCAATGCATAGCCTGTCAGAACAGACCCTGAGCTGCCCTGCTCTGCTGGGGGGAAATTAGGTGCCATCCTTCATATTTAGTGGCCATTTTGGGAGCAGAGGTGTTCTCTAGGCATAAGTGACGTATGAAAAAGCTGCAGAGACCATCCCTGGCCCCATCATTCACCCTGTGTGTGTGCCAAGATGGGTAAATGTGAAAATGGACACGGTAGAGCACATCCTGGGGGAGAGGAGTGGACTTCCCTAAACAAGATTCCTGGTAAAAGCAGGAGCAGCAAATGGGTAGCTTTCTAAGGGTACCTTCCCATCCTTAGAGAAGCAAAATTCACTCTGGTTTGTATTGCCAAGAAGCTTTGAAAAGCTTTGAATTGACTCTGTCCTTTGATGATGTGACTCAGTGTAGCATAAATCAGTATAGCTTCATCAGCACAGTAACTCAGATAACTACCAGGAAAGGACCTGGCCCACGGATAACATGGAAATAATATAGAAAGCCAGGAATGAATAATTTCAGTATATAGATGCAGTCATGGTAGTAGTAATAATAATAATATTTTCCCTAGTGGGAGAAAAATAGACCTTTCATGGTTGTTGTGCCTGGAGCTATTAAATATGGATGAGACAGATGAAATGCTGCTTCTCCTATTACACAGAAATGAATAAACAGTAATTCTTGATCACTATATGCATCTCAGGCTTAAAAAACCCACAAAGACAAGTTAAATATGAACACCTGCTAACATTCGTGTGTGCCACTCCGAGGCTTTTGTCAACAAAGAGAAAAGGTTTGCTTCTTTGTAAGGACTCTGATGGCAACTCAACCAAAGGGTATTTACCCTGCTAAAGTTAGGAGAATAAGTTCAGTGCCAAATATGGGGGTCCAATAAACAAGTTTACTGCTCCACTCACTGAATTGATGATTCTGCTTATTTACTGCAGCTTTAGCAGTGTGTGATGTGGAAAGCAAGAAACACTTCTGCAATTTCAAATTTTCATGGCAAGATGGGGGGGAAATGATGCCAGCCTTTTAGTGAATCTCTTTTCTGGGGAAGAACAAAGCTTTAGGCCTATCACAGATGATAAAAGTGTGGGGACAGCAGCCTGTGATACAGAAGGAGGGCTAAAGCAAAAGGTGTAGGAATTAGAGGCTGTGTGTTATCTGGCAGCATATGAAGACGGTCTCCCAGTTCAGTAATGGGTGATGGACGGGGGAGACCTGGGGTTAATCTGCTTTATGACCTTCCTTGCCCTAGTTCCCACATATTTCATACGTGTGACAGCACTGCCTAACCCCATGAGGGTGTTATAAGCATAATGCATGAGAAATTGTGAGGGTTTGGGCTATTCTAGCTGAAGGGATGCAAAGGCAGATTGATGTATGCCATTTAAACCTTGGGATGTGAACTTTAGTTTAACTAGCTGTTCTGATCCCACAAGGAAGAGAGATGACTGTTACATGCAGTGGTAATAAAAGGCCCATCACTTAGAGCAAAAATAAAGGAAGACAGGGGCTCTGTTTATTCCACAGAGATCAGTCCAAGAAGATCACAGAGACACTTTCCTGTATGTATTTTTGATGCAGCTTTCAAAACTGTGTTTTCCCTGGACATCTTGTGGTAATTCTCTGCTAATTTAATTCCTCTGAAGTCAGAAGTTGTCTTTATTACTACATGTCTGATGTACTACTAGGTGATTGGGTTGTTTAGGTGAAAATGCAGATGTTGGAATTAGGCAGTATTTTACAAGCACTTTCCCTTGTTTTTTGCCATGACTTAACCCTAAGGAAGTTTCTGTCTATCTCAGTGATTGCTTCACTATCCATACATTTTGCATTTATGCCTATGAGCTGCTGTTTGCTGCTGCTGCACTGCATTAATCGACCCTAAAAACAGCTGCACTGGGTTGGACCAAAAATGCAGCTCATGCAGTGCCCCCTCCCTGCAGACAGTGTGTGGGGAGGAATGTATAGGTCAGCATTTAGCAATAATGTAATTATAATATCATGGGTACTCCTCTAGCATTCTATGAGATGTGTGCAGGCATTTTCTGACACTCAAATGATGCCTTTAGTGGTCTGGGATTAATTTTATGATCGGTATTTATCTAGTTGTTTTCTGAATCCTTGTTAATGACCACTGTGTCCTGTGCAAAGAAGCTGAATGACATGTTTTGAAGTGGATTCTTGCTACCCTCATGTGCTGTCACCTCATCCTTGCCTTAGAAGGGACAAAGGGACAATGACCACCTTCCGTGCTCCACTCAGAGTTTTACACTGCTCCCCTCAGTTTTCCCTTCCAGGCTGCAAAGTTGCAGTTGATTCAGTAATTCCTCATAATGGGGCTGTTTCATAATTTTGATCATCACTGTCACCCTCCGTGGTGCCATATCCAGAGGCGAGGAGAAGGATCTCAACAACACAAAGCCTTCAGGCTGTGGCAAATTGCTTTCTTAGTGACCCCTAACACTTGATATTAAATGGATTTACCATTTATTCCTTGCTGTTTTCTATCTTTTAACCAGTTCTTTGTTCTTGCAAGCAATTCCTCCTATCCCCTGACAGCCCATCTGCTCAGAGATCCTGCATTGAGGCACCCCATTGAAATCTAAATAAACTACATCAACAGCATTTTCTCATCTGCATGATTGTTGACCCTTCCAGAGTATTCCAGTGCATTTATGAAGCCTGGATTTCCTTTTCAAAAGCCTCAAGCTATCATATTGTTCAGTGTCCAATAATTGTATCTTTGGTGAGAGGGATACGCTTCGGTACAGTTTTTACTGACCTGCTGATGTCAGTTTTGCTAATCTGGAGTACTCCATAACTCCTGAATTATTCTTTTGCATCCCTTTTCTAAAGTTACATCACATTAGCTGCCTTCTAAATTTTGGGTACCTGTAAAGCTTTAAGGGAGAGACTCCAGCCCGTGTTTAGTTTCGTGCCCGCGTTCCCCTAGAATGACTGGGTCAGTCCAGTCTATAACCCCCTCTACCAACCTTGTAAAGAAGGTTTCCAGTGTAAGAACTTTCCCAAACCTCCCTGCAATGATCACATATGCCAAAACCCCAAATTTTTTTGCTATAGTCATGTGGGTTTATTCATGCTGCTTCCGCACTTGTTCTCTCCCTGGTCCATCAGTTACCTGGCACACATCTGGCTTCTCATATGCACAGAATAAGTCTTTATTGAGTTCCCTGCCTGGTGCAACTGTTCTTTCGGTGCTTTTCCCCACCTTTTGAAGTTCTTATATTTTAGCCACTGGAACTTGAAGTCTATTTTTGCTTCCTCATTTGGACACACAGTTTCTGGGTTTGAGGATGTTGTCTTACTTCTCACACTTCTCACATTCTCTCGCCTGGCTGCTAAGCCTGCCAGACTTCTCTGTTTCTAGAATTTCTTTACCTGGGGTACATACTGGGTCTGTGTTTCCAGCATCAATATTTTCAAACAGTGCTTATGCCTCCTGCAAGTTTTAATTCTCCTGGTTCTGTCTCCCAGGACCTTCTCACTTCTTGTTTTAACAACTTAACTCATTTTTACAGATATTCTTTTAGAATTACACACAACACTGAAGATTTAACACAGTGTAAAAAGTAATACTTTCTTTCCTAAGAATTTTGGGTTTGTCTCATGTCTTCTACTATAGGTTGAGAGTTTCTTGCCATGGAGAGTGAGGGGGAATCCAGTTCTTGCAGACTCCTTTTGCTGATTGTTTCTGGCACCAACCTCTAGTTGTAATTTAAAAACCATTCAGTCTATTTGTGATTAAAACCCATTATGTGATATGGGGAAGCAGTTGGTTACTTAATATATTTAAAATGTCTTTCACTAGAGAGTTACGGAAAGAAATTATTGAGCATCAAATTTAGAATGAACAAAGAAGAACACTTATCACAGTGAGGTCGCGGGGGTCCTATGGCTAGCTCAGGGCCCCCGGGAGCTACACGTGACAAGGAACCTAGGTAAAAGAAAGAAGGTGCTCTTCTCCTCGGGATAACCTTCTTAGATCTTTAATGCATCAGATCCTGGAGGCGAAGGGGGCGGGGGCCTCCTGAAGACCCCTTTTGACCCCCCAGGGAGGAAGGGGAGGGGGCAAAACCCACACCAATGGGATACAATTTACTTGGGAAAAGGGGCAGGGTTCCAGTACAGGTGTTTGGTTTCAGGGGTTGCGACATCTACATGTGTGAGGGACAAGCCCAGACTAACACAACACAAATCCTAGTGCAAAACCCATCAAAAACATATCAATAATCTAACCATCACAACACCTCCCCCTTTTCTGTTAGATAAAGTTGAGCGAGTGGTATCGGATATTTTCCTGGTTCAGAGAGTCGATTCTGCCCACCACCCCTAGAATCCCAACCCTTGAACAGTCCGTTGAGCCAGTCCTCAGATTCTTGTTACCGCGAGGCTGTTGGACTGCTCAGTGCAAGTAGGATGACAGCTCGGATAGGATTCATCGCACGGGGCTGTGGGAAGAAGCCTTTTCTAAAGGAGACACAAACAATTTTCTAACCATCACAACAAACACTTTCTCATTTAATTTGTACTTCATTGTGCTTAATTCAGCAGGAGACTGAAATTTAAAGTGTAAATGGGTTGGAGAAAATGAATTACAGAAATTAGTACAGGACAGGTAGCTGAGACATGATGGGTCAGTGCATGATGGGTCACCTGAACAGAGATCCCGTTTCTGGATCTCTGACTGCTGGAGGCTGGGGGATAAACAGGGTGGGAGGAAGTATTGAGCTACGTGAGCTCAATTTCTTACGTTCTTAGTTAAAATTAAATTCCTACCCCTGGAAGAAAGCAAAACTGTTTTCCCCAAGGAAGTACCATGTTTTTTCTGCTATCCCAACAATTTCATGTACATCCTTTTGACCTGTCATGTTTTAATGGACTCAAAGATTATTTCTTCATGGTGAACCTCCCCATATTATCTGCCCATGGTGGGCAGAGATGCTGTCTCATTTTGATTGATTCCTGAATTACAGAGATCAACTTGTACCGTTGCTGTCAGCATCGAGTGTCCAACCCATCCTCCCCTTCAAGCCCTTTCCAGGACAATAAACAGAAGCTCCCCAGGAAGCCAAATTTATGGAATCTTTTCAGCTTTTTTTCTTTAGTTTACTTTTAACCTGTTTTGAGTACTCTGCAGTGCATCTCTTCAGTGGGCTGGTGTACCAACCAGAGCACACTGGTACCTCACACAACCTGTGGCAGGTTTTGCCAGCTCTGGACCACACAGAGCTTGGCTCCTCAGCTTGCTGCCAGTGGCCTGTTGTTTGCAGTATTTTTGGGAACTGGCTTTCAGGTAACCTTTGCAGTGCATTGGGAGAGATACTCCTGCAATCCAGCTTGTTCCTTGTCACTCTGCCAGTGTTCTCCTGCAATCCTTTTGGGGTTCTTTAAGCTTCTGGAGTGCAGGTCACCTGGGAAGATAATATCCTGCTTCCTTTTTGTTCATGAAATCTGCAACAGCTTCCAAAGAAACACAGAAATTATTGCTGTCAGGTTTGAAGAGTTGTGTTCTCCTCTTCCCACCCTCATCAGCTCCTGGGCTATTTTATGGTGCCTCTCATCCCTGCTGTGCAAGGTCTGGGCTGGGTTATCTGGACCCACACGATGGATGGGAAGCACAGTGGTGGCAGTGTCAATGTGTGTGTGTAGTGTAGTGTGTCAACCCGAGATGGAAATGAGTTCTGAGAAACTTCATTTTTAAAAATAGTCAGGGCGCATGGCAGTCATCTCCTAGGAAACTCGCCATTTTATTATGAGACTATAATGTGCTGTGGTCACGTTTCAGATAAAGGGAATCAGCATTGCTGTCAGGTTGTTTCTGCTGAAGTTTTCCAACACAGAAGGACATCCCTATGCAGTAGTTGGCTTTGGTTGGTGTTTATGAGCTGGTTGAGGCACTGAGATGGGCTCATTGCCTCATTCCCTGTCTTCTAACATCACACAGGCAGGGTGGCAGAAGGCAGGGATGGCTCTCATCCTCAGGAGACAGGATTGCTGCAGGAGTCACTGGCCTTCTCTGCTGTTAAAAGCCTGGGATGAGCTCAGAGGATCACTGTTGCCAGGCCTCATTGGCTCCCTGCTTCATCTGGATCCATGCTTAGGCTGGGCAGGATTTGGATGGAAGCTGGTGCAGCTTCTGGTTCCTCACATCTCCCTGGGGAGTTTTGTTTTTGCCAATCACCATATAACTCCATGACATCAAAAGATGTGCCTTCAGAGCAGTATGGAGGCTCATGACAATGACTTTATGAGAGGAAAGATGTGATGGTGTTGAATCTATTTGGCAAGTAAGCTCAGTAGTCTCAACACAGCACCATAAAAATGGATCCGTGGATAAATTCCTTGTCAGCAGAAGCTGGAAGAAAACGCCTTTTTGTGCTGAGTTTTCATGAGAACTACTGAGGTTGGCACATGTGGAAAGCGTGTGGCAATTCTTTTTGCAGAAGTATCTGTGAGTTGCAAAGGCCCTGGTAACTTTGTGTACAGTGACAGTGAAATAATCTTTGCCAGAGTGTTTATTTTCAAGGTTGCCGGTTGCTAGGCAAACCAGTTTGCTGAGTTTCTTAATGTACCTCAGCTCAGAGATGAAACCGCACGTGAATACACGAGTGAAGGGGCTGGGGAGCAGAAAAGCAAACACACTTCCTAGTGTTTTGAGAGGTGGCCATTGGGAGTAAAGCTGCAGATGGAGCTCTGAATATCCTGCGGTGCCTTTTCCTACCAGAGCTAAGTTCTGAGCTATAAAACAATTTATTTGTATTCCACTGTACTGAATTGCCTTTCTCTTGCTCGCGCTCTTTTTTTTTTTTT